>MU280873.1:86419-110785 GCA_022385605.1 Xylariaceae sp. FL0594
ACCCCCCCCCCCCCCGCCCCCCCCCCCCCCCCCCCCCCCCCCCCCCAAATATGCGAAAAAGTGTCAGTAGCCCTTTTGAAGCTTGCCAACTCATGCGTATGCCGGAACTCCATGCCAGTTATTAGGGAGAAGAAACCTCGTCCACGTGAAAGGATTTTCCAGCCCCTTGCCGTATAAAATCAAAGAACACGAATTGGAAAGAAAATGCAACCGAAACTCGCTACTGGGCTATTTATTACCCAACTTCACTGCTGAAAGCAGCAGCCTTTGGAGACTTTATCCATGTCAGGGTGGTCGCCGGGGTACATTAGTCGGCCAAGTTGTTAACTGCCAGATTCCACTGGTTGAGGCAGATGAGACAGAGCTTGGCAATTGTGACCAAGTGTCGAAATACAGCAGTCGCCTAGTAATGTTGATATTGCTGGTTCGCCGTATAGAATGCGTACCCGCCGTAAGATGGGATCGCAGCTTCGTTGGTTTGGCATTGGCTAGGGATCTGAACAAATCCCAGGCCTTGATTATGCGCAACCGCAGGGTTATAAAAGCCGTTGTTAAAATGTTCCAAGCTCTCGAGGCCGCCACCCTATGGCCCTGCCCAAACTTCACTCGGAGGTTGTCTAACGTCGTATATGGTGGAGGATGGTTCCGTGCTGTTTGGCCTGCGACCCTGTGCGTTAAACGCGTAGACAGGGCTCGACGAATTGTTGCCGAATTGGGGCTCAAGGTCCGGGTAGATGGAGGGATTGACGCCTCCGTTGCTAAAGGTAGGGGATGGGATGCGTGACGGTGACTGGCCTTGAGAAGGCGTCTGCCACCCGATATTCGCCATGTGAGGGCTACCTCCTGCGCTCCCCGAAGTTGACTGATATGCTTCCACGCTGGGCTCCAGCGTAGACGGGGGCAAGCAGTTCCCGGGGTGCGAAGTAGGCCTCATTCCGGCAGGCAATGTCGCGTTGGACGGAGGGGTCTGCATCTCCATATCGTGCCGCAGCTGTACCGACATGTTGCCGTTCACCATGTAGGAGTAGTCGTTGTTATGCATGGCGGTCGACACAGCAGATTCAGCACTGGGGGACGCAGATATTTGTCTGTGCCCCTGAGAAGGCGTATCGAGTGGCGATGCAAGATTGGAGCCGAGGGTGGCCTCGACCACCCCGTTGCACATGGGTTCGCCAACCGCGGGCCCTTTGCCGGCCTCCTCGGAGAGCTTCTTCGCCGTCGCAACGGCTGCTTCTGCCAGAGTCTCCGTGTGTGACACTTGGTGGCGGGTCAGGGTGGTTTTCCTCGTGAACCTCTTTGCGCAGTTTTCGTATTGGCATTTATACGGTCTCGTACCCAGGTGAACACGGCGATGTCGCGCCAACGAGCTACTGTCGCTGAAGGGCTATGTGATGCGTCAGTATAGCACCTGTGAGACATGCAGCGAAACTCACTTTTCCGCATCGCTCACAAAAGTGTGGTTTCTCCCCGGTGTGAACACGTCTGTGCACAGTCAACGCCGAGCGTTGTATGAACTGCTTGCCGCATCCCTCGAAGTCGCAAACATGCGGGCGGTCGCCGCTGTGGATCCGTTCTGCAATAGAGCAAGTCAGCTCGAAGCTCACAAATGAGAGTTGTCAGGCGTTCCAAATAGGAGTCTCACCGTGCCTCGCTAGATCACTCCGCCTCGCGAAGCGCTTTGGACATGTGCTGCATTGGAACTGCTTGACGGGCGGCGGCCGAGGTGGAGCCTGCGTCTGAGGCTTATCGTAACTCATGGTCATGATCGGAGGCACGGTCGGCGCATTCGCAATCAGCAGATTCGGCGGGAGGTGAGCTTCCGTCAGTGCGAGCGAAATGTGCACATCCGAGTTCGAGTCGAACGGGCGGTGGGGCGAATGGTATGACGTTTCGGAGTCGTGTGGAGAGTTTCCTCTATCGAGTTGTGTCGGCTGAATATGTTGAGCTGTGGACAACATCTCCGACTGTTGTTGCTCTTGGTGGTGGTGCTGGTGGTGCTGGTGCTGGTGCTGCTGTAGCTCCAGCTGTAATTGCTGTTCCTGCTCGTACCGCAGGGAGGCCACGGCGGCAGCAGCAGCGGCAGCGGCAACCTCTGCAGCCTTGTCCTTGTCCATCAGATTATTGATGTCCATGACATCTTCGGCGGGCGGCGAGCCCGACATATTGGAACGGTGCGGATGCGGGTACGCGGTAGGGTGTGAAACTGGAGAATCGAGGATGTGCGGTCGACTAAGCCTCTACTAGCCTCGAGGTTAATGACAATAACTTGGACGGTGCGTTATCCCAGAGCTGGGGAACACGGATCTAATAGAGGCCAGTGTGTCGGGGGAAGGAAGCAACAATTGGGACGGAAAACAGGGCCTCAAACAGCTTGGGCGCTGGATCGAGGTTCACAAAACAATGTTGCAAGCTCGCATAGCATGCAAGCTTGTAGGAGTGGGTTGGAGCTTCTGGGGAGGGAGTCGAAATCTACACTCACCTTCAATCACTATAGCGATGGATGGGCTTCTGGAAGAGAGTTGTCTGGAAAGTAGATGGTGGAGATGGGAGCTGGCTTCGTACACAACCGTCGAGTAGATAACCTTGCCGTGAAATATCGAGAAAGCGATCCAAGACGCGGATGCAGAAATAATAATTTACAGCAGAGGTGACGAACCATTAACAGGGTCGATTCAGGTACCCTACTGCGTAAAGTTGAATGGGAGATACACTCTCAGTGGAAGGCCCCACTATTGCCCTGTTTGGCATTAATAGGGCATATGCAAAGCGTTTAGCTTCCATGCACATTCACATAAACCTGAAACAGTACCGATGTACCTAGTACGCCTTTCAGGATCGTGGTTGGTCGTGATGCCAGTTTGATTTCTATCAATCAATATACCTATGTCCTCTGCCGCCATTAGAGAGAGCTATGATTTTGTTCATTGAACACGATGCTAGCGTACGTTTGGAGGACTGTGTCTGTAAAGCAATCATGGGTTGCAACAACGACTCCAAGGATCCTTAATAAAAACGTCAAACCAGCAATTCCAGGAAGGAGGTATCAGATGAAGGATCACTAGTAGATTAAGTAGTGCAGTAAGTAGTGCAGCCAAACTAAACCACTTACGAGGTAGTATTCTCTAGACCTCTGCGCCTTCCCATCTGCCTGATATGGAAACACACAAACAAGAGAAGATCGAGATTAAGAGTCATCTAACCTAAATAGCGAGTGGCAGTAGATGCGTGCTAATTCATTTCATTGCTCGCTGCGACTCGACGTGACGTACATTGCATTGCAGCCAGATGCTATAAAGTGTTTGACATCTTGATGGGTACTTAGGTAGGTATGTTTCTTGAGGAGCTAGCTGTCGAAACTGATGTATCCACCAACCAGTTTGTTCTTCCATCCAATCTATTCAGACTCTACAAGAGCCTCGTGCTTGTACATGTGATCATCCTCCACTTTCTCGCTTTCAATGTGTACTAGATAGGCTGAAACCTGTAAGTAGTCTGGGATGGGTATAGAATTGTTAAAACCATAAAACGTCGAGATGAAACTGGCAATCTTGCTCCGCCTACTCATATATCATCTTCCCATACAAACCTTGAAGCTACAACAGCTCGAAACTTATTGCTAAGACAAGCCTGCTCAAAAATACTGACACATTATTACGGTCCTACAAACCACATTTTAGCTTGCCTATCTCGGACAGCTTTCTTCGCTAAGCTTGATCCGTCGTCCCTACCACGAGAAACTAACAAACCAAACATCTCGATTTGTAGCCAGCTACCTGGAACTGCCAAGGCAGAACTCAGGTCAGAAAACAGACTTGTGTGAATTACGATGACGAGTAGGTCAGAAATAGTGAAAAGATGGAGTCTCTCGGCAAACTTCCGAAGTCTCCGGATTTGGGATCCCGCCTTCCGGGTCTTCACGAAGATACTTTACCCTCTTACCTGGTAGCACTTGCTCACTTGGGTTAGTGCTGTGCCTAGAGAGCCTCATCTCATCTCGGCAGTACCGACGCTCTGGGTGCTGCATCGAGGTTGGTATCGAGCGAGTATACAGTGTATTGTTAACATGAATACACTGTACTAACTCAATCTCCACACCGTGTTGACGAAGAACTTTTGCTGTATTATTCAACTGTCAGGTGCGTTTGTCATCTTTTGTGCAGCATGGAAGTCACTTCACCTTCGCATAAGATGTCTTTTTACACATCACCGCATGGCAAACTAGTCCAGACTAGCCAAAGATCAATTCCAACGAACGATGACGATGATGGGGAGAGATTGAACAATAATACAACTCAGTTCCTTTAACGTATGTGCAGCATGGGAGGCATCCAGGGGATTTGTACGCACCCGCCTATTGCTCCTACCTACGAAGAGTCTCCCTTGGTCTCTGGAGGAGGTTTACGCGCCGCGGGGCTCTTTATCTTGATTGCCCTCGGGCATGGGCCTCTATGCGGAGATGCAACATGGTACTCAGCATGGACACGCTCCGTTGGAGACACGGTACCTGGATCACGTGGCGTCTGACTCTGTTCCTGATTGTGCTTGCATCAATTATATTTGTAGGAGTGACTTGCCTTGGCCGCTGATAACTTTTATACCACCTCTCTTCCTTTGGTCGATACAGTTGTCCTAGTTCAGCGCAACGTGATGCGGTTGCCCGCAACTACTTCTTTCAGTCACTTTCAGAACAATGAGCAGACACGATGATCCTCATACCAGCAGGGTCTACGCAACTGCGCAGGAAACTGGAGGCGACGGATGTGATACGACGGCCCGAAAAGGGTCGCCCTCGATCGATTCTCGCTACAGGCAGTACAAACAGCCGTCATCGAGGTACTGAGGGCACGCAGGATGGAGAATGATTTGCAGCGGAGCGACCAATTTCTCACCGAGGATCTCCTCCGATGCAAAGATGAGCTATACATCTATGTAGTGGCCATCATAGGGTGCTGTCACGTGCTGAGGCATGATCTAGTCCGCGAGCAACTCATCCTCGTTCGGCCGGACGCCGATGTTCTGCAGGAGCTCTTCATGTGGAAGCTAAAAGCCTATGTCCAATGTCTGTTCCATTGCCAGAAAGCGAACAGCTCCCTTTTCCTGACGTACGAGACCCTGGTGATTGTCGAGCTGCTGCGCAATGTCATCCCAGCTGGATCAAAACGGATTAGGCCGGTATGGAAACTCCTCCGCGTCGTCGGCGATGATAAAATGCAGGAGCTATTCCGCTATGGTTCATCAGGCAGATCCTGTCACAATGCGGTTATTGGCATGCCCTGCATAGCAAGCTTCGAGCTCTCCGGTCTTCGATGGACTGGTCCGAGGCATGGGTTCTTCTGAAAGGGGTCCGGAAAGCCGCTGTGAGCCCCAAGATACATGAAATCCTCCGGAAGGCCCTCGAATCATACTCTAGTGAGCAGCCTGGACACCGACGAAGATCGGATCAACGGATGGAACGTCCCGGCCTTGTCAGGCTACAGAGAACGAATAGCTCTCCTATTAGACCTGGAAGGTCCAAATATAACAGGCAACCAACACCGAACACTAAGGGGTGCTCTTGTACATCAAAACAACTTAGTCTATACCCGAGCTCTGCAGGCAGTTTCTGCTGCGATCAGTATTGGGGCAGAGGGAGTCGAATGCCTGGTTGAGTTTCACGCCAATAACAAGACCATCACCGAGCGCAACGTCGATATGCTAATAATCTATCTTGGAACTGGGCGTTCCTGGTAGGATAGCCCAGGCCAAGGGGCTATTCCGATTTGCCCGCGATTATACGTCAACAAGCTCTCTCAACCAGCGCATCTCGCTCCTGGTGTATGCTCTCTGACGCTCATCGCGATTCTCCCAAGTTACAGCGACTACTAAATTCGGGGTTAAATCTTCCTCAATATACCCACGAGACCTTGACGGCTGCGCAAACTAAAGTTCACCTCGACCTCCTCAAGGGCAATCCGGATCTCAGATTAGCTACCAACATCTGCCTTCTTGCTCGAACCATTGTGTCCAGCTCCTGGCTACGCAGCTATTAGACATCTGTGTATAACGAAATGTTGAAACAAGCTCCCACAGAAGCGGACGTGACGAAACGGGCCAAAGAACTCCCACCTGCTACTCCTGCAGTGCATGAGAGACATATTGAGTACCTGATCGACAAGCTCTGCGCTGGCGCTCCAGCCGAACAAGCAGCTAGGTTAGTGCGGAGGCTAGTGACACGGCACAGTCCGATGGACCTCGACCGCGAGCGACTGCGACAGATTCTGCGGTCAAAAACCTGGATGGACAAAAGCCATCGCCACAGCGTGCGTGAAAAGGTCCCTCGACGAAGACGACGTCTTCATCTAAGAGATCAACACCATTATCAATGACAACACGGACCAAGTTGCGTCAACCTCGCCAAATTCCTCGACCCCGTCGTCGCGCTGACGGCGGGCAGGCTAGACACGTGCTGGAAGCGTCTGCTCCTTAGCACGATGCGCAGGAGACCTAGGGGTCTCTTGGACATGATGGGCGAGACACATTAATATTAAGGAATTATATTTACCAAAATCATAACTTTATTATGTACTCCGTAATCTGTGCATGGAGTCTCCATTGCACAGTATCTTCACCTGAGAAGAAAAAGATATACGGGGAGAAAAAGGACAAAAAACAAAACGTACAACACCAGGGATTCGCTGGTCGTCACCGACCCAACTACTGGTCTGGCGGTATGTAACTTAGCTATGGGGGAGCGGACGGGACCCCGCGTTCTCTACATCCTATGGTCGTACGTGGCAGATGTTTTTCTATATTTGTCTATATTCAGGATGCAAAGTCCAAGGAAGAAAGGACGAACAAGATCGATGTGGGGGTGGATCCTTTACATAATCCCGCCAGACTACAAAATACAACATTCATCATTCACCATCTCTTCAGAGCCCACATATCTACCGCCCATGGCGCATGCGGTCGCGAAAGGAGGGACGCCGCTCATGCCCGCCCGTGCAGTGGCTGGGCGGGGAGCATGTTTGGACTTGGACCTCAGGTAACTTGTCCGGATAATGAACGGACGGCGCCCACCGAGAAAGGCATGGCAGAGCTAGCTGGCACTGGTGGACATGAATGATGGCGCTCGAGCGTTCGGCGCCCTTGAACCCCCCGCACCACCGGGACGTAGCGTAGCTGTTCCGCAGGCGTGCCGCGTCCCGTGGACTGGTTCGGGGCGCGTCGGAAGTTATTAGACTAGCATCAGACCCCATCGACCGATTCGAGGCATTGCGCATGTGCGACGATTTGTCGTTCCCGAGACAGGACTCCTGCCGCCGGAGATGGCGGAGGGGCTTCGAGAGCCGTTCAGTTGATTGCAGTAAATAGTCCTTGTCCTCTTTCGGATCCAGGCTCGCCATACTGTGCGCGCGCCCAGCTTTTGGATACAGGTGGACGGCCAACCTGCTGCTTGTGAGCAGGAGTGAGGTCTGAGAGCGCTTCCTCCCTCGAGAATGACGTTATCGAGGTCGCCGGCGATGTGGTCCAGGACGGCGGCGACTCCCGACGGCCTTTGGTCCGTCTCCTGCTGAAGCTGCCGGACGATACCGCGGACGCTTTGACGTACATCAGGATCAGGTATATGAGGGCGATGAGCCCATAGCCGACATCCTTGGTCGCCATGACCCTCTGCCGTGTAGAGCTGGGTCCCCAGGCTCGTTACCGTGAGGGCGAACTCGAATAGGGAAGGGACCGCACGGAGAGGGCCAGCGCGGCATGCAGGGGTTGTTTCAGGGTCTTAAGCACATGGCATTTGGTTTTAGAAGCAGGGAGCGATTGGCTCGAATCTCCACTGTCTTTCCATAGTGGTTTGTTTACACAATGTCCCTCTGTCCATCCTATATTAAATAGCAGTATTTAACCTAGCCCTTGGCCGTGCCACTCTTCAAAGCACCTGCCATCCCTGAGTTAGGTTAGGTTAGGTTACCTAGGTTAAGGTTTTTACTTCCTCGCCACGGCTATAATCGCGCGGAATTCCATGACGCTCTCGCCATTAGGACCAGCCTTGATACCCGCTTTGCCGGGCTGCAACTGCTCGACAATGTCCGCGATGGCCTCTTCCCAGCGCTCCTCATCACTCTCCAACCATCCTGAGGGGAGGGGTCCCAAGTAGCTCCACGCGAGCCGGGCCCAGCTCTCCAGCCCGCCCGCCGGCACCGTCAGGTAAGCGGTGGTGTAGTGGCATTCGATCTTGTCGTCCGCGAACCCGCCGGCTCGTAGCGCGGCCCGCAGGTCCTCTTCGCCGAAGGGTTTGAGCGGGAGCAAGGTGGGCATCGGCTCTTCCTCGTCCCGCGTCCGGTAGTGCGCGTGCTGCAGCGCGGCGACGTGGGCCATGTACGCCCAGACGGAGGCGATGGCGACGCCGCCGTCGGGCCGCAGCGTCCGGTACACCTCCCGCGCGGCCGCTTCGTGGGCCCCGATGCAGTTGAAGGCGAAGTTCGTGATAGAGTGGGTGAACATGCCGTCTTTGAACTTCAGGGCCTCGGCGGGCATGTCGGACGCCTCGACGAGGGGCCAGTTGTTTTTCTCAGCCAGCTTTTGGACACCTTTGACGAACTCGGTGTTGATGTCGGTGGCGAAGATGTGGATGCCCGATGGCCGCTCCTCGGTGGTCATGATGGCATTGGTCACGGCCCCGGAGCCGCACGCGTTGTCGTGCACCACGTCGCCCGTCTGCAGAGGCGGGATCAGCCCGAGCGAGTACCTGTTCGCGGTGTCGCTGACGCCGCCCATGAGCTCTTCGAGGTCCTCGAATCCGACCTTCATTTTCTGCTTCGGTTCGAACGACGACATCTTTAGGCTAACAATCGCCGACATCTTTAAGCTAACAATTTAGGAGAAAGGGGTGAAAAGGATGGGGGTGGGGAGTCTTAATGGGATAGAGATCCTAAGGTTGAGACTGAAGCACGGCTCTGCTTAGAGAAGGAGAAAGAGGACGATGAGGTTCCTCTTAAATGAATGGAGTAGATAGATAGACGTTTCCCAGTATCGGGACCACCGGGAGAGTTCCAAGTTTTTTGCTCCCTCCCTTGCTTCTCCTACTCCATCCTGCTAGCAGCTGACTTGCGGGGTAGACACACAAAGGGAAAACCACCGGCGAGGCGGCCGACGTGGCGATTTTATATATGCGAGGCAGTAAGTAGGTGGGCAGGTAACACCAACTCTTGATAGCTTCTTTTCTTTGTGGGTTCGGTGCCCCCTACTGGCCCGGCCCTATCCCTTGCGCACTGCCGTTCCAGCCGGCCACTAATAAACATACCATCTTTTCCAATCCGGTCTCTCACTTTCCCAATGAGGTAGGTAGTGAGTGTACGGTACCTGTGCTATAAACCCATACCTTATATGGCCTCAGTTACCGCCTATAATACAAAGTAATTCGAGGCCTCGTATCAAGAAGATAAAGAAGTCATGTTTTGTTGACGGGGAGATTTGTCCTCTTTAGTGGAATGGGAGTCGACTCATTGGATTCCCCAAGTGACAATGGTTTCATGATGAATTGTTCACGTGATATCTAACACTGTTTTTCAATGGTCTCCAGCAGGAATCAAGTACATTAACAACCCCAAAGCTTCCATCTGAACTTTGGGATATACTATGTAGCATTTCATGAGAACCCAAATCAACTCAACCGGTTGGTGATGATGATAACACCGTCATGGGTCTGAGGCAGGTAGACTATGCTTAGTGTACTGGTGAGAAAGACTTAAGCTAGACAAAGTCTGTTCCCTCGTCTAACTCACACTCAGCTAGAGACTTGTTCACACTAAAAGGCGGCACATTTTTGTGCCCTCATGCCCCGGAAAGGAACCAAACCAGTCCTTATACTAACCTAACCTGTTGCCATTGTGTGTGAGTAAAAACGCAGGCGTATATAGCTCACCTCACCTGTTCTCTTCTCAGGAGAAGTTCCTCCGAAAGAATAATGCCTGGCTGTGGTAGTACTGATTAGGAATACCCAGCCTGATGCTGCTCCAGTGGTGTTACTAAGTTAATAAATGATCTTAAAATTCTGTTCGGACTGTCATTCAGCAGATACAACAGGAGCCAATATGCCCGTGGCTTCAAGATAATGACAATAAGTTTCCAAAGTCACTGGCCGAGGAGGTCATTACGTACTATTATCAGGTTAATGTAAAAATATCATTCAATAATTATCCTCGTCACTTACCGTACATGTACTGACATTCACATATTCTACAGGTGTCTACCATTTTAACATCGCCCTAATCACATTATTCGACATAGCAATATACTTATAGTGTTGTATACAAGTTACATAACATTACAATGACTATGTTCTTGCATGTTTGACTGACATGCAAACAAAGGTGAGAATTTCTTCTGCCGTGTGAGCCACAACCCCCCGAGCAAGCAACTTGAGACCCGAAACATGGTATATAGACCAAACAAAAGCCGTCATCTTGTACAGGGAGGGCACTTCTGTACATGGACCATTTTACTACTTAATACACCAAGGCGCCTTGTAATAATAAAGACTAAGGTTAGGGTAAATCATTTTGTACACACAACACACGAAAAAAAACATGTCACAGTCATTCAGGCAGATTCTCAACTACGACGGCAACGGACTCGAGCTCATGGTAACAGTGGATAACGCAGGTTGGTCAACCTCTCTCAAACCGGTCCTGAGCTTCTCGACCTCCGAACATCGCCGGGGCGCTAGCTGTCCCGACCACATTAATCTTCTGCGCGGCGTGAGATTGACCGAGAACATTGGGCCGCTAGAAGCCGTCTCCGGCCCCACCTTCGACCCCGGGTTGGGCTGTTTCGGCTGCGCTGCGAAGATCGTCGACAAGGTCCATGGCGAACTCGATCGTCTATGGCCGGCGGCGGACGCTCGGGAGCTCGAGGCTGCGCGAAAGGTCCTTGAGGAAGACATGCACTGGTGTCACGACGAGTGGCTCCGTTTTCAAGTCCACATAGCGTTGAGAGAGGCAGGGATAAGAGTGGGTTCAAACGTGTTGAAGAGTTTGCTCAGATACCCTCGTATCAACGGGACTGTGCGTTCCCGACAGATTCTGCAACTGAGAGCCGACCTTGAGGCGCCACAGCCTGATCCAGGTGAGTGTTGAAGGGCTCCGTGTACGAAAGACGACTCGCCTGGCTTATCGGGATTGATCACAAGGTCGTCTTCTTCAGACAAGTCGGAGGGCGTTAGGTAACTGGGTAGACTATCTAGATGAGGCTGCAGCAGTCAAGGAGTCGATCTTGATGCGCCTCCGGACGCGATACTACCAGGTTGAGATAAACAAGGCAATGTTCCACATAACCCCCTACACGTCTATTCAACCCATAAGTCGTCATCCTGTTGACTCAGGTCTGTTGCACAGCAGGCGGATTTGGCCCCGATGCCGGAGCCGAGTGAGGCGGTAAACCTTTACTTTCCATAGTCACCAACGATGTTGCTTGAGCGATGATTTTTAGAGAATTGATTTTTACCCGAGACTGAGTACTACTTGTATGCCACTTCAGAGGACGACTCGTGATCAAAAGAAATGACAAGTGAATTGATTGTGTCATTAATCAGTTGATTGCAGCTGTGCTGCTGGGCTTGCCACTTGTAATCCATAAATATGGGTCCCAGTGCATCGCCTCCTTTTTTACCCCTGATCCGCCCTGGCAGTCCCATGAATCATCCAATAAGAGGTCCCGCAACGGCCCCGGGCTTGCCCCGGGCTTGCCCCTTGCATACTATTTTAGGGTCTTAGCTTGCGCACTATGTAACAGCTCGTATCCAGTCATGCCAGTTGCCGCGCTGGGTCTTTTAGTGGCCTTTTAGTGGCCTTTTAGAGCCATTGTTTGCAAAACCTCAGTTTCAACTTTGTGACTCCCTTCTTCTTCCTACCTTTCATTCTTTTCCTCATCAAATCAACTCTCGCGTGTGCTTTTTGTGTCCAAACTGCACCGTCATTCTTCTTTGCATCTTCTCCGTCTTTGTTAAAACAAAACACACTCTTTTTTCTCCTTCCTATTGTTCAACGTCCTTCCTTGGTACCAATACGTACAAAAATAGTTGACATTCCTCTTTCCTACTACCTACATTCGCTCAACCCACATCCGCGTCCCCTAGATCTAGTCTACAGATTCAGAAACCACTCGACAAACAATTCGCTAATACACATCTTTTGATCTTCACCATGCGCGTTTCCACCCTCCTCGCGACCGGCGCTTGCGCCACCCTCGCCTCTGCTGCCGAGAACTACCTCGGCTTCAACTCGGGCGCCCTGAAGACGGACCAGAGCGCCAAGTTCAAGTCGGACTTCCTTGCCGAGTTCAACGTGGCCCAGAACCTCAAGGGCGCTCCCGGCAAGTTCGACGCCGTCAGACTGTACACCAACATCCAGGCCTACTCCGAGAACGACCCGATCGAGGCGTTCGATGCCGCCGTCGAGACCAACACCAAGCTTCTGCTCGGCATCTGGACCTCGGGCACCACTAGCATTGACAACGAGATGACGGCGCTGAAGAAGGGCCTCACCAAGTACGGCAAGAAGCTCGGCGACCTCATCATCGGCGTGTCCATCGGCAGCGAGGACCTGTACCGCGTGTCCGTCACCGGGTTGAAGAACGACCCCAAGGGCGTGGGCGCCGGGCCCGACGTCATCGTCAACTTCATCAAGGAGTTCAAGAGCAACTTTGCCGACTCGGCCATCGCCAAGGTGCCCATCGGCCACGTAGACACGTGGGACTCGTGGACCAACGGGACCAACAAGGCCGTCATCGACGCCGTCGACTGGATCGGCGTGGACGAGTACCCCTACTACGAGGACGGCAAGGGCAACGACATCAAGAACTCGGGCACGCTCTTCGACAGGGCCTACGACGCCACCGTGGCCGCGGCCAACGGCAAGCCCGTCTGGGTCACCGAGACGGGCTACCCGTACACGGGCATCAAGTGGGGCGACGCCGTCGCCAGCGTCGACAACGCCGAGTACTACTGGCAGGAGGTCGGCTGCCGCCGCCTGTTCAACAAGACCCCGACCTTCTGGTACAACCTGCGCGACTCCAACGGCGCCAACAAGCAGAGCTTCGGCATCGTCAAGGACCTGACCTCGGGCGTCCCGCGCTTCAACCTCACCTGCCCTACCCACTTCGACACCCCCAGCTCCACCTCGTCGGCCAGCACCGCCTCTGCCACCCCTACCGGAAAGGGATCATCCACCACCGTTAGCGCTCCTACGCCTACCGGTACTGGATCTAGCGGCTCCGGCTCTGGCTCTGGTTCCGGCTCTGGCTCTGGCTCTGGTTCCGGCTCTGGATCGGGCTCTGGCTCTGGTTCTGGCTCTGGCTCTGGCTCTCCCTCCGGCACCACCCCTACCGGCAGCGCGCCCTCCCAGACCGACAAGCCCGGCAACGGCGCCGCGTCTCTGACCATGGTGGGCACGACCTTCCTTGTCGCTCTGTTCGGTACTGCCTTTGCTCTCATGTAAAAAAATAAATAAAGAGAAGACAAGCGTTGGAAGTGTTTCGTTAGTTAGTATGCTTGTATCGTCAAAGCGGGAAAAAAGATACACAGTGGGATGCTATTAGACCTGATTGCCTAAATCCTTTACTTTTCTTCGCATGAGTACTTCTTGGTATTGTGTTGGTATAAAGAATAGAGTCGCGTTCTTCTATCCCTTCTTTTTCTTTCTTGTTTGTTCTGTTCAGGGAAATGGCCGGCGCGTAAGAAAAAAGGAATAATAAAGGTTAGGCTTGATTAGGATGATAGACAGATAACAGACAGCAGACAACCACCATTGGGACATACATAGACTAAGTTAGGTTAACCGTTAGCTAAGGTGCTTAACCTTAACCCTGATTCAGTTGCTTAGGTATCGACTTATGGGAAGGGGTTTCCTTATAATTTGGTTCTTGTTGCTCTTGGACTTTAGGACTTCCTCGGGGTGCGTGTGACAATCTAGGTTAAGTATCCCTTTGAGCGCCATTTCGGCTACAACCGCAAATTGACTCGGTGGTCTCCACATTACCTAGCAACACGTAGGTACGCTACCAGTACCATCTTTGCCACTTATGCCACTATGGCAGAGGGTGTGGCTGCACAGAGTGTGGCGTAGCAATTTGTAACTTAGATGTTTTCTGGTACTTTTTGCGTAGGCAAAATTAGGTGGGAGATTAAGTACCTCCAATTAGGCGTTGCTCATTGGTGTTCGCGATCTACAGTCTGTATTTGTGAAGATTGTAGCCGAAATGGCGCTCAAAGGGATAGGGGGGCAGACAAGAGCAGCCAGACCGAGATGCTCGAGGAAACCTAGGTTAGGTGTCTGTTTTACATGGAATCTGAATAAGTACCTAAGTATAGAAATGCGTAACGCTGCCAACCTGCAAGACAATAATACCCCTGTTTTTCGGACCTCTGGCAACTCTTTCTGTGCTTCTTCCTTTCTTCTGCACAGTTTCTTGGCTCTCTGATTTGGTGGTCCTCCCCTCTCTTGAGACCCTGGTATTATTGTATTCTGCTTGCATGGTCTTCTTGGCATATGAATTGTGTCGGCTAAGGCTAGACTAGTCTAGACTCTGTATGTGGTATCTTGTCTTGATCATTGAGGAGAAGACGTTGGGAATAAAAGGCATGTTTTTTTTTGGTATTGATCAGAAATTTGGAATTGGGGTAGTTCTCTATCTAGCCAGACCCCTTTTCGGAGAGGTATGTACCAACACTACGGATGAACAACGACATTACACACGATGTTAATCAGATGGGTGGTTCTGACTTTACTTTGGCTGCTAACCCTAGCTAAGTAGCTGGTGATGACATTGCATGCATGCAGTTTATTTTGGAGGGGAAAGAGTGCGGATGTATAAGTAAGCTCATGCAGAGCTGACATGGCCGCGGCGCGGGGAAGGTTGCGAGAGGAGCTTCATCCAATCAGTTCCCTACTCCTTCCTTCTTTCATTTTTTTTCTCTCCTCTTGTTACTATAAAGACTTTCCGCCACATTGACTTATCTTTTTCTTCCAGACATGCGGACGGAATGGCAGAAACTGCGTCAGAGCTTTTTTCCTCTCCTTATGCCCCTCGCATATACAAAAACACATTTCTAGGGGAATATAACATCTGCCAAACTCGAGAACCGAGAGACGAATAAGCCAACTTATAAACGAGAAAGCAATCACAGGCGAATTTTATGTATGGGCCTTTCTAGACTGGCAATAAACAAGCCAGTAAGTAACAGTACACCTCATACATATGCACATAAGCTGCATGCTCAATCCAGTCCCGCATGTCCGTCCCCCGATTTCCCATGGAAAACAGGGCAGATACAGCTGTAAAAGGAACTGAAAACGAAAAATTGGACTTGGCAAGTTCCAGCTTCACTTTGCAATCACTGTCAGCTTGCTAACCTAGGATACGAGATTCGTATGTGTAGCTATGATTTTAGCTCGAACCGCTGTTATCTCAAAGATGGTTCCTGCACATGTCCAACTAATAAAAGCGAGAGGGGGACGAAGGGCCGATTTGCGTAAATTAAAAAAAAGTATTTATATGCCACTATCCAGCCAACCTCGAAACAGAGTGTTTAGAATGAGGTTTTCTATCACATTTATAATCATCGTCATCTGTCTAAATACACAAGTCAAAGACCAAGCAAGATTTCACTATTTTCGTCCATTTCCTACCCTATATCATACCCCCATCAACCAGCCAGCCAGATATATTCCCCCCACCATTCCCAAAAAAACACAATGCGACCTCTCGCCTACCTCTTCTTCACACTTACAACAGCTTGCACCATCCCAACGGGCGATCCCCCGTTATCCAACAGCATCACCCAGCCGTTCTCTCTCCGGCTGCAGAACGCGTCGTACCCGGAAATCCACAACCACCGCCTCAACATCTGGGACTGGGGCGGCGGGGACCAGCACCTGTTCGTAAGCCCCGCGGGGAACGCGACCAGCGAGCTGATCCTCGTCGACGGCGTCATTACACTGCCGTGGACGCCGATACGGCGGGCTGTGATCAATGGGGAGGTATGTGTTTTTTTTCTTCTTTTTTTTTTCTTTTTTTCAACTCTTCCCCACTTTTTCTCCCTCTCAATCACACACACTCTCTCTATATCATTCACTGAGTTAATTAAAAAAACACCCCGGAAAATAGTACGAACCCCTAGACAACACGACCAAGATGTTCATGACGGAGCGCGGCGACCCCCGGGCCATCTGGGACGTCGTGTACGGGTGCGACCCGGACAACACGGACGCGCTGCAGACGGAGCTCCGGTTCCGGTCCCGCGGCGACTTGGAGGTTGGCGGGCTCCTGGGCGTCAGGCCGTTTAACGGCATGTACGACTTCAGGTGGAAGGGCCCTGGGACGTCTGGTAAGTTTGAATTTTTTTTGGCGTGATACATACAGGACAGGGTAGGCGAGGTGAGAGATCAGGGGGTTCTTGAGCTTTTTTTTTTCTTTTCTGGTGAAAGAAATATAATTTGCCAGGTTGGGTATATTACTTTTCCAAAAGAAAGAGTGTTATGCCAACTAACGAACCAAACCCCGTCGGAAAACAAACAGTCAACGATCCCAATCGCCCCTGGATCCACGTCACCTTGGTGGTCGAGCATCCCGCTACGAGCGCTTAAACCTAACCTAGCTTGCTCCCTCGGTTATATAGGGGTATACAGTTTCAGGTCCAGGAATAAACCCAAGACGTTGGCTTTACGGTGTGCAAAGCGAGCCCCCTTTCTAGGTTGAGCAATCCGCAACTATGTTATACATAGCTTGGGAGTAGGGCGTGGGTTTGGGCGTTGAAGTGAGTATTGGGTGTCAGTCAGGCGAGGGCGGAACATGGATAGGGTCGGTAGGTATGTAGGGAATCGAGAAGGGTCTCTTTCGATCTGGGAAGCTGGCAAGTTTACGGCATCGGGAGCCTGGGAGTCTGAAAGTCTGGAAGTCTGGAAGTTTGGGCGTCTGGGAGTCTGGAAGTCTGCAAGTCTGCAAGTCTGGGAGATTATGAATCTGAGAGTCTTCGTGTAAAGGATCTCTCAAGTTAACTCAGGAGAAAGATAACAAATATAAGCAAAAGAATTAACTTATAGCTCATCTCCTTACACCTGCCATCTCAACCTAATAGACTAAGATGTCATTATCCAAGTCCCAAACCCAAGTCCCAAAACATAAACACAATACCAAAGAAACCTAGGCTCGAGAGAAAAAAAAGAGTCCTTATAAAAATTACATACCTGACGACTGGCTTGTAAGATATCTGTAGTCCCGGATTTATATAGGTACCCAGATAATAAACTTTCGGTGCCTTCGCCTCCCGGCCCGAACCCGGAGCCCCGGCCCGAGGCCAAGCCGCACCGGAAAGGAAAGGAACAAGAATAAATCAAGAAGGATAATGACCTGAATAATCCCAAGCACCTAACCACACCGCACCGCCGAACCGTCTCAGACCCGCCATCCTCCGCATACATGCATCCCGGCAGACACTCACTCAGTCCCCATTCACTTCCCATTCACTCTCTAGCCTACCTCTCGACGACCATCCCCTCGACGCCAACCCCCAGCCTCGTTCCACGCATATCCGAGTGACCGCAAAGAAAAACCAAACCACAGAACCGGATCACTCACTGTCCAGCACTCATTAACATACCTCCCAGCCAATAAAGTCCAGTCCAGTCCAGAACATCTCTTTCACAATGGCTGCACACTAACAAACGACCTCCCATCCCTTCTTTCTTTTGAGACCCGTCTTCCCATTCCCATTCCAATTCCCATTCACACTACCATTACCACAACGACTCACAAGTTAAGTTAACCCACCCACAAAAACGAAAGCCCCCCCAAAACAATGCCACTAACTAAGTAGCCAACCTGCCTAACCTGCCTACAAATAGCTTGCTCATCTTCCTTTCTCCTTCAACATCCAACATCCAACCCCCCATCTCGGAACTTGTTGGACCTTTCTTGTCTTCCATCATCCATCACAAGACAAGACAAGACAACAACCCTTCACACATACCTCGTAACTCATAACTCCTACCGGTACCGGTTCTGTGTTCCTGGAGGAGGTATTCACTTTTCGTCACTTCACTTCACGTCACCTCACGTCACGTCAAGCACCTCGTGTCGGTGACAGTGACAGTTCCAGTACCAGTTCCAGGTCCAGTGGTAAGCTACTTCTCTTCTCTTGCTCCCTCTCTCTATTTCCACTCTTGTTCGCTCTCTCCCTCTCTCTCCCTCTCATGCTCCCTCTCTCTTTTCGCCCTTCTTTCTCCCCTTCTTTCTCCCCTACCTTCGATCAAAGAAAAACAAAAACCCAAACTCCCTTTGCCTAATTACCTAACCACCATCCTCCCAGGCTGGCAAAAACAAATATCAGGCATCCCCTTGCCTTCTTTACACCTCGCTTTGCTTTGCTTCTCTAACGTCAAACTACTGAGGCACCAACTCATTGAGTCTTGATCAAGACAACCCGTTGAGGCGAGGAAGTCTGAAGGTAACAGCTCCCGTCCAGTTCATCACAGGACATATGTATTGAAGAGGAAAAAAAAGGAAGAGAGAAAGAGAGAATAACAAAAATTAACTTTTCTTTCTTTCCTTCCTTACAGCCCAGCCCTCTTTTGCCTACTCAGTTTCTGCCATTCACCGCTCGCATAAAGCTCACCGATTCTGTATCGACTCTACAACAGCTAGCCCAAAGAGCCATTCCTTCACCATCTGGCCACAGACCGAAGTGGAAAAAGTAAGGGAAAAGTAACCTCCCCCCCACCCTCCCCCCCTTTTCCTCATATATTCCTACTTGTTTAATCACATGATGCTAAGACATGTATATTTTGTAGGAAACCTGTCCATTGTGAAGTCAAGTATCGTTCTACCACTCTTCACACAAACAATGTCTCAGCACCAAGACTCCCTTGCCGCACCCGAGAGCCCCACCGTGTCCCATCAGCCAGACTCCGCTGCTGCACCCGAGGGCCCCACCATGCCCCAAGACCCTGTCACCGCTCCCGGAGAGGAGGAGGAGGAGGAAGCCCCTCTCGTGATCCTCCCCAAGGGCAAACCCACAGCCAAGGGCCCGGGCATCTTGGATCTGCCTCCCGAAATAATCATCGAGGTCATGAAGATGCTCGGTAAGAAAAAGGACTTTTGGCACCTGATGCTCGCAAACAAGCGGTTCGCCAACATCGTCAAGGTCAACGAGCGCACGCTGTTCCGCAAGATGATGGTCTGGCATATCGGCCCCGCCCTGGCCGACTACGTCGCCGCCCACTGGATCGGCGAGGAAGCAACAGAAGGCATCTGCAACCCTATAGGCCTGAGCGGACGTCCCAAAGACTCCCGTTGTTTCAGATTGGCAGATAACAGGGACTATGACTTTGCTAATCATCGCGATCACCTGACGATGATGCATGGTAACCCCTCCGAGGAATCCCCGCCCACGGGTGTGGATCAGGTCTTCGATTTCTCCAGAGAGCCCTTCTCCCTGGGCCCGGAAGACATGACGGTGTCGGAATTCTTTTATATTCTCCCCTACCACGAAAGGTTTGTGGATTATTACCGTCGTTACCGCTTTATCGGAGAAGAGCCGGTCGAAGACCTGACGGACGAAGTAAAGTCGCTCAGACTCGACCACTTGATGGTCTTATTCTACGTATTCTATATACTGGAACCGGACGACCATTGCTACTCGGACTCGGAGTGGGATTACGGGGATTCGGACGCCAGCGACTACGATGATCGCATTAAGCATAAGAATCTTGTCCTGTACGAGGGAAACCATGATCAAGGATGGGAATGGGTAGTGTACGATGACCACGACGGGGCGGGCAGAGTCGCCAGAGTCATCGTACCTGGTATCTGGTCAGGGCTTGCGATTTTCTGATTTGCATTGATATCAGGAGGAGATCTCATCTCGACACTGCTCCATCGAGGAAGATGGTAACGGGGGCAGCCGGCCGCGTGTGTCTGTCAAGCGCGGCTAATAAAAGACCGTTCTAACACAGCCACTCTGTCTTCCTGATGATGACTCGCAGGCTAGACTAGACTACCGACTGAGGAATTCCCCGTGGGGGGGTATAAGGTGGGGGGTACGTGTTTAACCTAGTTAGCTGCAAGGAAGAGAAGATGGTGGAGCTTGCTTGCTTCCCCCGCGTTAGAGAGCTCTTGTTCAGCAATAAGCAAAACCGATAGAAGAACACACTCCTAAACCAGACCAATCATGCGTTGTGCCAGCGTTCTCGTACTAGCCCCGGCTGTACAGTAGCGTCTTTGTTAGCTTCTCATCGTCTAGGTTGAAGACGGGACTAAAGTGTACGATCCGATAGACCCAGCAGCCGGGTGTGACCCGATATTCCCGACGTGATAGCGCGCATGGCGCTGTGAGAGGGAGAAAGTGAGCCTATATAGCGAAGTCGAGTAAGGCTATAGTCATCGTTGACAGAAAGAACAAGATGGCCACAGTCATAATGACAAGCCTTAGAGAGAGTGTGTGTGTTAGGTTATGTATATGTATGTGTGTGCAAAAGAGAGGACTAAGAGGAGCAAGAAGGGGAAACTTGCAAGACGCGGAGGGCAAGAAGACAGTGTTAGTAGAAAGATGATAGTATGCACCTAAAGAGTAAGTAGGTATTTTAGGTACTGCTAGGAGCAACATCAAGAGAAGGTCCCAGGAGCAGCAGCAGGTGCAGTAGTGGCTGGCAGGCGCAGGGGAGGGGTGGATGAGCCGTTGGCAAGAGGACGCGTGTGCCGCGCCTGCCCTTTGGGACGGAACCACTGCCAAGATATGCAATCGGATTAACTATTTGAACTCGCGTATGCAAAGTGGGTTATGTTCTTTTGAACATGACCTATCAGTCACCCAACAGTAGCACCCATAAACAACGAACCTTTTATCGACGAGTGGAGAGTGCTAGGTAAGTAGGTAGTCAGTATCAAGCGATCCGATCTGGGAGATCCGGCCGACTCCAGGCTGGGGGGGCTCAGATTAAGTATAATAAGAATAAGGGCCAGGCTTGGTATATGATCGGCTGTCGACATCCAAGGAGGCTTTCTATACCTCCCTACCTGCTTAACCTAGGGTAGTATGTGTATATCTACCTGGACATTTAGTAATCGGTATATATTTCTAGCCCGGTGTTTGGGTGTGCAACTGCCACACGATAATAAACAGAGTCGGCATCTCCAACGTCTAACATCCTTACACTTATTATTTTCCCCTATACCTCCTGGTATTCCTAACACCGCTGCCCTTCCAGACCTCTTAGACAGATCCCCGGCCTCGACCCGGGCACGAGCGAGTCTTCCTGTTCCTTCTACGGGGACCCTGCTGGGTTATCACCAAGTCGTTAGGTGCATAATATGCGTCTGGGGCTTTCTTTCCTGGTCGTATCACCAACACGTTATGATTCTGAAAACTCACCAAGCTGCGGCGATTTCCTACCAGGGATACACAACACTATAAGCTTGTTGAAGGCGCGTATCTGGAGCAGGAAAGGACTTTCTTTGTTTAAGTAGGTCGCCAGCCGGATTAAAAAGGGGCAAGGGAGACACGAGACGATCCGGGTTGAGAATACAAAGCCGCCAATATGGAAGCATTGAAGCAGAACATCGCAGAGATTGATAGCGCCATCATCGAAGCTCGTCAATGGCTGAAGGAGGCAAAGACAGAAGAGGAGACTGGTAAGGAAAGCGCTGAGAATCCCCCAAGACCCCAAAAGAAAGAGCAAAGCGAGAGAGAGAGAGCCAATGCTTATACAGGCCTTTGCTTGCTCCATTACAGAGAATAGACAGTCGCATTTGGAAAAGCTAGAGGCCGACCGAGACGCCCAGCAGGCCAAGCTCGACGCTATGGCAGAAGACGATCAAGGAGGCGGCGGCTAGTCCAAGGCAATAATTGGTGCATATTAAGGGGACTTAAACGCCAACACCAGGGAAGTTGATGAGAGAAAGAGAGTGATCAGCGGACAAAAGACGTTACGCTACGGTTGGTATTCCAGGGGTGCATAACAACGCGGGGGTGGCGTGGACAAGGGTTGTTTTCTTGGGACTCCTTCTCCTTGAGTTTGGCAGTGCTGTGTTTAATTGGGAACGGAAACGCAAGGGGGCGAAAACATAATGTGCTTTTGGCTTTTCAGAAGTACCCAAACATCATGATGGATAACCAGTGTTTGCCCTTGGTTGACTTCTTTCTCCTTGCTGTAGCCTGTGACCTGCTAGTAAGTTGTAACCTGGTACTCGGATACCTACCGTGTCATATGACTTTTGCTGCTGGCTGCTTGTAGCGATTCTTAATGATGGACTTGTATATTTGTAAATTCTCTAGATGTAAAAGGCAAGTTTTCCAGACCCTACTGTTACTTAGCAATATATATAAGGATACTATAAGTTAACCCTACTAGTATAAAAAAGCGTTATAAAGTCCTTGCTGTAAAAAAATGCTAATGCTTTTATTAGCGCTATTGCTATTACTAAACTTTAAATTTGCTTTATTTTTTTTGCTTTTTTACTGTTTATGTTTAATGTTATATTTATAATATATTTTTTGTAAGTTTCTTTATACTATTTATTATATTAAGTTTTTAATCTTTTATATTTAACTAAGTATTTATTAAAAAGACTAGCTTTATATATTTAACTAATATTATATTACTCATTTAATAGTAAGCTAAAATATTAGTTTATATATAAATTTTTTAATATGTTTAAATACTTTAAAAGGTTTTGTTTATTATTATTAAAACATTATATTTTTTATAAACTTATAATAAAACTTTTTAGCTTAAGTAAAAAAACATATTTATAATTAAAATTTAATATAATAAATAAGTTAATAATAAAGTTTATTCTAAATTTAAAAAGAATTTTATTTATTTCTTTTATTGTTATTAAATTAAAATTGTTTATTAAAGCTTAAAAATAATACTATAATATTTACTTAATTACTAATATAAATGTTTTACGTTGTTTATTTCTAAATAAATACTATGCTATTATATAGAGTAGCAATATATTAAAATATTAAAAGACTTTTATTAAAAGTTTAATAAAAACTTATTATCTTAATTGCTAATTTTAACTTTAAATATACTTTAATTTATAATTAAATATTTTTCTATTAATATATTTATTTATTGCTATAGTTTAGTTATATTTTTTTGAATAATTTTATTAGCTTTAAAGTATTTAAATATTATTATTAAAAATATTATAGTATAAAATAAATAGAAAAAAGATTAGTTATAAAATTTATAAGTTTTAAATTTATATAAAGTATATTATAAATATATATTAAGCTTTTATTAATTTTTTATAAACTATAGCAAAATATATTAAAATTGTTATATTAAATAATAACTAGACTTAATTATTTTTAAAGTATATATTTTGCTTTGTTTTATTTAGCACATTTTTTATTGTTTATTTTTTAAATATTTATATTAAACTATTTTTTAAATTTTAATTATTAAGCTAAACTTAATTAAAGCCTATGATAATTAAATAATATTTCAAATAGTGTAAATTATAAAAGTATATTTTATTAAAAAGTTTGCTATTAATATGATCAGTATTTACTATTGGTTTATATTCTTAAATACTTTAATTAAGCTGCTTTTAAATTTTATAAGTTTATTAAATTTATTTAGTTTGTTTAGCTTCAATAATATATTCAATATAATATATTGTTTGTTTAGTTTATATAATATAGCTAAAATAAGAAACTTGCTAATATATTTAAATATTTAAATAAATTATAAGTTTTTATTATTTATAACAATACTATTTATTAAATTTTTAAATTTAATTAATTTAATAGTAGCTTTAGAGTTCATAAAAATATATATTTTAGTTTAAATAATATTAATTTAATAAGTAGTTTTTAAGCGTTTATATATAACTAAACAATTTTATTTCAATTAGCTAGTATTTTTTATAGCATTTATAATTTTAAATATATAAATAAGTAGCTAAATAGCTATAAAAAGTAAATAAATAATAAATATCTTATTAATATATATTTATATTAATCCTTTTTTAGCTATATAGTATATGGTGAGTTTAGTTTTTTTATAACATATTAAAATTCATATAAAATAGCTTTGTTTTTAAAAAAATAAACCAAATTTATATTTTTACTGAGCTTTTATTGAATAGTTTTTTTATTTATTGTTATTTTATAATACTTTTTTTATAATAATACTGTTTTTTAAAGGGCTTTTATAACTTTTATAAACTTTAAAATATGTCACAACCCAACAACGAGAGCCAACGAAATCAGCCCGGAGGGATAGAAGAACTCATGCGACCCGATGGCAGGCCGCAACCCAGTAAAGACATAACGCGATACGCGCATGGAGCGTATCGAGCTAACGAGACGAGATCACG
>MU280874.1:0-110464 GCA_022385605.1 Xylariaceae sp. FL0594
GTCCTCACGTGACCGTGTTCTGTTAGTTTGATATGCTCTATGCGTTTAACGCGATATTCCTTTGTCGGTCGTGTGGCCTGCTGTCGGGTCGCATACGTCCTTCTACCCCTCCGGGCTGAGTTCGTTGGTCCCCTTGTCGGGTTGTGACAATAAAATAGTTTCAAGTTTTATTTTTATATAGCATTAATATATAGAAAATCTATTTTTTTTATTTTTTTTCCTTTTAAAACTACTATAATATATAAATGTTTTTATATAAAGTTTTTAATATTTTTATTTTATAAATCTTATAATAACTAAGTAACTACTTGTTTTACTAATATTTTAACTTGTTATATAGTTTGCTTTTTAGTTAATAAGCTTAAATCACAGGACTGTATAATTTTCCGATTTTTTCTTCGTTTTATAGAGTAATATTTTAAAATTGACTATTAGGTAGGCTGATCTATTAGGTGAACCTAGACTCTAGTAACAGAAGACAAAGGCAGGCTGCAGAAGTCTTAATAGTCCCATAACTGTGTCACTCATAGGAGCAGATAGTCCGAGCAAACATCTACAAGTACATCCTCCTGTAGGTACTTAAAGTACCTACCTAGTATCCTTCTTCCCCTCTTCAGAGCGTTCAGCCAATGGCAAAGCCGTTAAGACTCTGGGAAGGAACTCCGGGGCTACAACGACAAATATTGAAGTCTGACCTCTCGGCCTCAAAGTGATTCTTGAGCTAAGCAATGGCATTGAGCTCTACCGCCCTCTCTCCAACACATAGCCTCATCCCAGCTTATCCCAGCCTTATAAGTTATACCGTTGCGCGGGTCCACAGTACACTGCCACAGTTACCCGGTCCATGCAGGTGATAAAGGGTCCCGACTTGACATGCAAAGCCAGCGTACCAGGACAGTAATTGCCTGAGACTGGAGGCATTGAATGATTGTCACTAACTTGTTAGGCACTTGGAAGCTGCATTCAACAATGGTCGATGATCCGCTCGTGACGTCATGACCGTACCTGCCAAAGGTAACCTTAGGCAGGTGAAGTCGGGGTGTTCCTCAAACTCCGTATCCACCTACAGAGCCGAAGGACAGGATAACATCGGGCAGGGCCGTCAATGACTTAACGCCCTTGCAACCATTCCTCACAATTCTCATAATACACCCACCCCAACAGTTACCTAAACCAAGTAAAAGCTGGCATCGTGCTAAGCACGCACCGACGACCACTATAGGTACCTAGCTACCCACCTATCACTCATCCGTCGTCCATTCCATTCATCCGCCAACCCTTCCGCCCACCATGCTAGAACCTGTCAAGACTGCACTCATCAGCGGGGGCGCTCGAGGAATTGGTCGATGTCTTGTGCGGAGATTCCTCGAGAAAGGTTATAAAGTCTACATACTCGATATCGATGAGGAGGAGCTGACCCACACAACGGCTGTGCACCTGAAGAAACACTATGATGAGGGAAGGCTGCAATCCTCAATCTGCAATCTGCGGGATGTGGAAGATATCCGCGACAAGGTGGCGCGAGCAGCCGAATTCTTCGGCGGAAGAATCTCGGTCCTCATCAACAACGGAGGCATCGCGTCGCCGCGGTGGAGCGACGGAAAGACGATGGCTGACCTGGACACGATAAAGGAGTGGCAGGCGTGAGTTGGAATTCTCGAAAAAAAAAATTTACGGAAGCCCCTTGACATTAACACTTTTTACTAATCCGTGTGTCTCCCTTACCAGCTATATCGAAACGAATCTCACGGCACCCTTCGCCGTCTCCCAGGCTTGCATACCATATATGAAGCTGGAAGAAGGCGGGGACGCGGTACATTTCAACGACGATAACCCGGGACCGTGCATCTTGCACATCGGCTCCTTCCGCGCCCATCAGAGCGACATGAACCAGGAGGGTTACGCCTCGGCCAAGTCGGGCCTGCTGGGCCTCATGCACAGCATGGCCATCAGCCTGCAGAGATGGGGTATCCGCGTGAATCTCATAGCCCCGGGTCGCATCAAGGTGGGCCACGAGTGCAAGGAAGGAGATGAGAAAGGCACTAAATGGGAGTCCCTGAATGAAGAAAAAGACGTCGACGATCACCCTACCAACCGCGCCGGTCGCCCAGAAGACATCGCCGATGCTGCTGAATACTTGGTCAATGCAGGCTTCGTTACCGGGCAGGATCTCACAGTGGACGGAGGGGCCCTGAAGAAGAAGTCATAAAGCTCGTATCAGATTAACCTAGGGGACGGGGGGATGATGGCGCGAAAAAAGAGTTCGTCTGCAGGAAATCCCACGTTGCAATCGCTAGCTTCAGCAGAAGGTGTAGTTAGCAGCCAGGCAGGAATTTGCTACAATGCAAGAATAAAAGACAGCCGATGGAGGTTATCATGAGCCAGCCAAGTCAGCAGCATGCTCTCTACGTAGCATATGAAGTTCCAAGAATTCGACTATCCGCCACATAAGATCTGACAGGATGCTTGGCTTTGTGGATCTTTTCTGGGGCCCACTGCCACTAGACAAGACCTAAAGTACAAGTACATGCAATGTGCATACAGCTGCACTGTTCTGTTGCACTGTTCTGTTGTACAGCATGGCAGGTACAGCAGTAGAACAGTACAACATACCCAAGGTATCTACTGCTGTACTGTGCACAGTGATCATGTACCTGACCTAAACCAATTCTGGAGATGCTGGTCCATTCCAATTGAAACCCGGGACTTGTGGTTTGGTTTGGGGTCACGTTTAGAACCGTCGCGTCCATCAGTTCATCTGTATCTCGACAACCATCAGAAAAGAGGCATTCACAATAGCCCTGTTAGAAATAGATAATCCTGCTCCGCCGTGCTCCCCGGAATCGATGCCATCAGCCCGCACAACCCCACCTCGAGGTTATCCATTGTCGAGTTAATCTATCTTGTGTCCATTGCAATCCGGAGTCGTACCTTGCCTGGTCGTCTTGACACAGTTTATTAGACAGCTGCTGCCCCATCGATCAAATACCACCCACAACCTGACGGGGGTTACGCCGTTCCGTATCCATCAGCATGCCTCGCCGGCCTGGCCGCGCCGCCGCAAGGCGAGCCGCTGCTAAACTGGGTAGGCATTATATTATACATCTATATACTTATATATTAGTAGTGTTATCGTTTGCGCACCACCGCTAATCGCACCCGTCTCCCACCAGAGAGCACTCCCAAAACGTTCGAAGAGGTTGAAGATCAGCCGATGCCCGATGCCGACGCGGCCGACGTCGCAGCACCCCCCGAATCATCTCCCGCACCGGAGCCCGATGAGAAGGAGCCTGGCGAATCCGGCGCAGAGCAAGAGGACAATCAGGCATCCGAAGCCGCTTCCCCCAAATCACCCTCACCCCAGCCACAAGTCATCCGGCGACGGCGGTTAGGCCGCCCGCCTAAGAACCGGCCGCCTGACTGGGACACGCTCCCGATCGAGCCCCCCCACCGCGATCCGAACGATCCTCCGAAACGACGTGGTCGTGGCGGTTGGCGAGGCCGAGGCGGCCGGAAAGGCCAATCCTACCAGCCCACTCGGCAGACGATTGACAAGGAAGGCAATGCTATCGATATTGTGAACGACGAGCTCGCTCTCCCAGAGGATCCCGAAGGCGAGACCAAAGTCGACAAGATGGGGCGCCTACAGGGTGGACGTGAATATCGTTGCCGGACCTTCACCATCGCCGGCCGTGGAGAGAGGCTCTACATGTTGTCCACAGAGCCGGCTCGCTGCGTCGGCTTCCGAGATTCTTACCTCTTCTTCACGAAGCATAAGCGGCTCTACAAGGTCATCGTGGACGACGAGGAGAAACGCGACATGATTGAGCGCGAAATCATCCCGCACTCGTACAAGGGCCGCGCTATAGGTGTAGTGACGGCCCGCTCGGTGTTCCGGGAATTCGGTGCTCTGATCGTCGTGGGCGGAAAGAGGATCGTGGATGATTACGAAGTCGCCAAGGCGAGAGCCGAGGGTGTCGTAGAAGGCGAGATCGCCGACCCCAACGACAGACACATCGCAGGCGAGGAGTACAACAGGAACCAGTTCGTCGCGTGGCATGGCGCCAGCGCTGTTTATCACTCCAACCTACCATCGCTCCCGGCGCAGAGCGGCAAGGTCGACACCAAGAAGCGGCGCGTGAATGTTACGGACGTAAACTGGCAGCTCGAGCACGCTCGCGAAGCAAGGTCCGTCAAATGAATTGCCTCTCCACCGCCTAGGTATCTAGACAGCCTGTGACTAACTCGCCCTTTTAGTCGATTTAATTCCGGTATTGCTGCTGTGCGCCGGCAAATCATGTCGGGCGTCTACGACGTCCATACCAACACGATACAATATCCCTCCATCATGCAACCTACCCACGTCCGAATCGAACAAGTCAGTCCGTCCTCCGACCCCAACAACGATAGCAGCAGCAGCAGCAGCAGCAGGGCTCGCTTCCCTCCTCTGGACCCGAGAATCCCCCGCAACTTCACCGTCATAGACACGTACATGGAGACACCAGCCACGGGCGTAGCCCCCGCCGCGTACGAGCGGCGCGACACGCCGGCCTTCCTCGGCGAGTTCCAGGGCCTGGGCGCCGTCTCGAGCGACATCCTGGACGAGCTACCCCCGGAGTGCCGGGCCGCGTTCGAGCAGGCCCTCGCGAAGGAGAAGGCGTGGAAAAGCGCGTGGGGGCCCGAACGAGAGGCGACGCACAGGCGCGATCCCATTATCGACGCGGCCATAGTGCCCTATAGCAAGGCTCAGGTGTAGGAAGCAGACGACGTTGAATGCCGGGTCCCGAAACGTCGTCGCGATCCGGTCGGTGGGGGTGGGGGTGGGGGTGCGGATGAAGGGGATTGTGGACCACTCCTACCGGTTGATTATGGACCCGGCGGCGGCAGAAAGCGGAAGAGGGTTCGCTACGCTGCCTTTCGTTATGAGTATGGAACTTACCATCTTTAGAAAAGAGTGGTATAGTAGGTTATAGACAGGGGAGGGGGTATGGGTGAGGGTATTTGGGAAAGAGGGGGATAGTGTTCCTCAGAGTTGTGGAAGTGAAAAGCTAAAGAAGGAGAAAACAGGGATGAGAAAGAAAGAACGAAGGAAGGAAGGAAGGACCTCCAAAGGTCTTGCAAGTCAAGGCAGCAAAGTAAAAAAGCAGTCGATAATACAATCGAGGTACCTGCATGCATTTTTGTATTTGTCCCGTTCAGGAGTTACCTACTTAACCTACTGGCTTATGGAGTTTTTGATGTTAGTATAAGATCAATTTGCATCACATCAGATGACATGAACGTGAATATAGCAGTGGCTTGTTCTTTTCTTTTCTTTCTCAAGGTCTAGGTTAGATAATATTCTGCGATCTGCTGTCTGCTGTCTGCTAACCTTAACATGCCGTCTTCATCTTCATCTTAACTCTCCATACACGCATTCTTCACTGTCGATATGATTGATACCATGCCAAAATTGTAAAGGGGTAAGGGCTCAAGGCTAAAGTGGTGCAGTGTTGGGAGACCAAGAGACACCGAAAATAGACACAGAAAACAGACACCAGAGCAGATACTAGGACACCAGACACCAGACAGACACAGAGAGCATCACAAGTATCACAAGCATCATGTACTGCTGTACTTTGTATCATCTAGCCTACATAGGTTACAAATCAAAAGGGGACCTCAAATACTACAGGTTTAAGTACTCAATCCAGCTACTACTTGTTTACAAACACATGGAACCAACAAACAACTCAGCAAAGATAAAAAAAGAGAACAGAACAGACACCTCTCTCGGTTAATCCAAGGAAGCAAGTATCAAGTTGGCCTTAAAATCAGCATCATCATAAGATGGAAAAGCAAGAAAAGCAGAGAGAAGAAAATGACACACATTGCCTAAGCTACTTTAGTCACAAAAGTGGCAAAGTGTATCATATACTATCTAAGGTTAGGCATGTCCCGGTCTCTGCGATTCTAAAGAACGCATATAAAAGCAGCCATTTCTCAATAATCGGAAGCCCTTCTGACCTCATGCCACGACATCAAGCTCTTGCAAACTCGTCCAAGTATTGAAGGCGCCATGACGTCTTCTGCCCAGGAAGGCTAGACAAAAGCTTTGCGCTTCGCCCTGGAAAGAGAAACTCGACAGTTTGCCTTGGCCTGCGGCCGTGGCCGTGTGTTCAACATGGATAACCTAACCAGGTTTGGCTGTCGGCACGTGGCCGACTTGGACATCAAGCTCGGGGACTCTGATCCCGAAGAGCTCCCGTTCCTTTATAACAACGGTCACCAACCGACGGGAACTGCCGGACACGGACCTGATGACAATCGAGGCCGATGCACGCTCAACACATTCCGGTGAATATCTCTGTTGCCATATCCTGTCAGTCGCATATCCTTTGTCTTTCAAAAAGCTGCCGGACCTGGTCTCCAGCTGCACTCCGAAGCCCTGCCACCTCAGCCGATGCCAGACTACACGAACCCCGGAGTATCCAGGCTTGTGCAGACGCACGACCCCGTACACGCAATCACGTGTCCCGTCCCACCTCGTGGGGAGAACGTACCCCACCGTACATTTCTCGAAGTCGCCGTCATGAATAGTGCCGATTCTCAATACCGTATCGTGGGACATGGTGAAGGTCTTGCCCAAGTGACCGTCTAGGAGACGGATTCTCTTTCTGCTCACAGCATCCTCCGCCACGCTCCTGCAAGATTCCTTGGAGTCGTCAATACCCCGCACACTGAAGTAGCAATATCTAGAATAGAAGTCCGGCGTGGCTACATGCCAATTGCTCCGTCTCCGTACGAAATACTCCTCATCATTACAGCGCCGCAGCAGTACGACTACGCGGGATAACGGATCCAACGTAGTGGCGCAGTTGAGGAAAGCGGCGTGGCCAACCAAGCTTAGCTCCTTTGCTATGAGCACATCCAGTTCCAGGAACTTCTCCGATAACGACATGGGAGGAGTCGGTGGAGGTGAGCCCATCCAGCCCGGCAGGGGACGAATCAAGCCACCGTTGGCAAAGCACCTGGGGCTAGGTGCAAAGATGGAAGACGTCCCCAGTCTATGCTTTGCCCCTTCGCTACTATCCCATGCAAGGATTGACTCGTCATTAGACACCATCGTGATAGACCGCTGCAGCACGGATGAAGGCCTTGACCCCGCCTTCTCCGTAGAGGAGCGGCATGTCGATATCGAACAAGCCGAGAAGGCAATACGTCATGTCCTCGGGGCGGGTGGTCTCTCGCATGGCGGCCCAAGACATGATATTAGCAACCGGTATGGGCGCTAGTAGCGATCTTATGCCAGACCCGACCGTATTCGTCTTCAGGGGGTCTGCGTGCTTCAAAACAGCAGCAGGGATACCGGTAATCTGTGCCAGCAGCTTCCGCAGCGACTTCTTATTATCGATGTAGACCCAGTTGCTGTCAAAGAATTCAATCTCCCGCGGCGCGATCAGCTCCTGAAGCGTCCATCCGCGGGTGAACCATCGGCTCTTTCGTCGGACCTTGAAAAAGGCTTGCTTGGATATATCGGCCAGATAGGCTATGCATATGCCGGACTGTTCGTACCATCGGAACATGGAATGGATGGACTCGGACAGCTCGGAGCTGCTGCTTTTATCGATACAGCAGGTATCGATCCATATCCAGTCATATCCCTTCAACAAGGCCACTTCGCAGGCCTTCCGGATCTTGGCAGCACCAGTGAGCCTGCGCCAGGCGTTGGTGCCACTGACGATATGCTGATAGAGGACCTCCTCGCTCTCCCAGGTGTGAGAGAGAATGGCGTACTTGGGTCGCTCTCTCTCGAGGAAGTCCCCTAGCTCATGCGTTGTCGTGTTCAGTAACCTCATGATGCCCTAACAGTGAGTCTTGTCGCTCACACGTCTACCATGTCTGGCGTTGTTGACCACACACACACATCAGTGCCGAGCGGGGTGATGCTTACTGGTGTCTTCATCCCGAATTGGGTACGCCAGGGTGCCATCATGGCTGCCTGTAGGCTGTAGGACCGCGCCGTCTCCTTACTCAGCCAGCTTGCTTGCTGATCACTCCGACACTCCCACTAGGCTTGCCGGGTAGCCTGCATATTACCGCTGGGCCTTTCCTTGTTGTCCTGGATTGAGGAGTCTTTCCGACTCGGGAGAGTGGCGTGCATTCAAGTAGTAGGACAGGACATGGCCAGTCCTGGAAGAAATTTTGCTGTCAGAAAATCGCTTTGGCCTGGGAGATAAAGCCAACACCTTCCTCGACTTGACTCCCTAACTGCAAGCAACCCTCCAGTCCAGGAGAGCAGTAGGTTAGGTAAGTACTTAGTGAGTGAGGTAGGCACGACTGGGCAACGGAGCACGAGCGAACACAGCAAAGAGACATCTAGCCCCTGAAAGCCGAGGCAGGTGACATCGAAATGACAGCTCGAGAGGGCAGTTGCAAGAATGAAAGCTTCAATGTTACGCTTTCGTCCCACTCCCAACCCCCACTTCCATCATCATGCCCTCTCTGCAAAGCTTCCATAGGGGCACTCTGGTTCCAACTTGTTTTATGACCAGGAGGTCCTAAAAAGAGTGGAACTGAATGGAAACTTCAGTCCCAACAATTTTCGGGATTTCCCTGTTGCGCAATAACACAAATGTCGGGACTCTGCTGCCAGAATTATCAGCGCAAAGGCAGGAGGAAGGCGCATCGAATTTCGAAGTAATGTTTGAGAAACGGCAGGGGCGAAGGAGATTGCAAGGTACTTCCAACCCTGCAATAGATCCGACCGTGAGTTGGAACTTCAACTCTTCACAAAAAGGCGCCTATCTCGGCTCGCCGCAAAAAACGAGGGACCGTGGGTCTGCAGCTATTATTACGAAAAGCTACCCAATCCGGTAGGTTAGCAATGGCATCCGAGCGCTCCCGAAGCTGCGCGTTTCGTATTTAAAAGGCACCAAAAATGATATATATATCCCTCGGTTCTGGTAGCTATGCTAACTAACCTGAATGCGCTGTCAAATTGTCATATCTTTCTGCCTACCCTCGGATGACGGAGTGGGGCTCTATCGTGTGCAAGGAGGTGGCCTGTATCTATGGTTAACCTAGGCAGTATGTAAAGGGTGCCTCCAGCCTTCCGCAAGGAAGGAATCAAAGATGCATGCCAAGCGCCGCAAAAGACCGAAAAGCATGGCCAACGGCTTTTGCGACCCAGCCCAGCCCTAGGAATTTGGGTATCATTGCATCATCCTGACCTCCTGCTCGTCATGAGGGAAACACCTGAGGATCAAGATGGTACGTTGCCCTGGTACACGATATATTAGCTCAGAGTGGCAGGTTGTTGACAATATCTTCAAATGAAAACAAGATAAGATTATAAAATCGACAAGACGGCGGTATCTGTGTATATTCGGTACTTATACAACAAGCATGATACTTGTTTGTATGTTGTTGGGAGAGTATAATTCAATAACGTGCATCTGTTGCTTTCCCATCGAAAACCACTTTACTTAATTTTCCAAACTCAAACACAGAATCTCGCGATAGCAGAAATGTGCCAGATATAACAGCATCATGTCGGTTCGACCATTTACTGTATGTACGGCAGTACATCCATCCATGTATGTCTCCCTGAGGCTTGCGTTCGCCACACATATGGATAATCCGCCCCTCTTGTTCTGTCACCGCCAGTTATTCCCCATACAGGCCCTTACTCTCGAAAAAACCAATAAATACGAAGCACATCATCACTCTGACAATCCGCTCCACTCTCGACAAAGAGCCTCGCTCCGATTTTTTGACGCCTTTTCGATGCTGCTACCTACTAGTACTTGATGCAAAGAGGCAGCGGGATGATTCCAACATCTTACACGATACCACCTATATGTAGGTAACCGCCTCTTTTGCCTGAGCGAGTATACTTTGCCACCAGATAGATCATCGGACATCAGATGAGAGAGCCCTTGCTTCAACTTATGTACAGTAGGTATGCAATACTACCTACCATAGGATGGGAATGGAAGGAAGGCGGCAATGGCGTCACTGGCTTATGATCCCTGGCACACCTACGTTAAGTAAGGTAAAGTTTAGGTCGAGTTCTGGTACATTGGAATAAGAGATGACTACCCATACTTACGTTACCTATTGCGTTCTGATGCCGCCTTTTGCATGCTGAGGTGTTGGTACTTAAGGCAAGGTCAAAGGACTTGTACTTGTAAGACTGTACTTTTATCAATGACAGGTTGCCCACCTTCACGATGCGAATACCTTTACGACGGTCTTTGTCTGACGCAGTTGGGTAGCTTTTAACCTAGACTACTGCAAGGTAGCAGCAGCAGCAGCAGCAGCAGCAGCAGCAGCATGATCATAAATCACATTTTCTGCGGCTTGGATAAATACTTAGACAGATAGGTTAAGAATGTTGGGCGCCAAACAACGAACGCCCCTCCCCTCCTCCCCCTCATCATCATCCGACCCTAATAAGCTAACCCCTCCATGTTCCCCCCGCCACCACGATGCACACACGTACCCTCTGGCTCGGATTGCAAATCACCGACCGGGGTTGCAATACCGAAAGGCTGTTCCTTCCTATTCTGTTGTTTCCCTTAACCTAGGTTTAGGGCCTATGTATGCAAGTGCATGTCGTATGTCGTGTATATTTCGCCTGGCCTTGGCCTGCTTATATATATGACTCTTAATAAAGAGGCCTGGACAAATCAAGCAGCGGAGTATCGGACTTTTTTCTTTGCAGGGCATCGTTAGAAAAGCTCCGGAGCTGTTCTGAGTCACAGAGAGAAGCTCGCATGTAAGGTTAGTATGTATCCTGGACTACCCAACGTGCTTAGCCGGGATTTTTTAATTTTTTTTATTTTCCAATGACTATGACCCCGAAGAGGGTAGAAGGTGAGATGGAGGTGGGGACAAGTATGCATGTGTTTTCTGACACGTCTATCTCTCTGCCTCGTATGTATACATACATCCATAACTTTGCCGCTCAAAGACTTGACTGCCGACAAACTAAGTGGTTGCTGGCTTTCTTCGGGGAATAATAAATACGAAAGAATAGCCGCATATTTAAAGAAGGCAAAACAAAAGAAGTAAATGGTTCTGTTTACCAATGACATGGGACAGGATGTGAACTTGTGTATCATTCGACCAACTAGCCTATGTGATAGGCAAACACACTACTGCAAGCTCTATAAACTTGTTCTTCCTTGCTGGGAATCTGGATAGGTAGGGGTCTGAGACTATGCCTCATAGGTGAAGAAGTGAAAAGTAACATGTTTTTGTGTACTTATCCGGCAGTGATCCGTTGCTACACCAACGAGAGACCGGATTCCGGATACCAGTCCATGTTACAGCACTAGGCTTCCAGACTCTGAAATAGGGGCAGTATTTTTGTGGTTTGACGACTCCTTGTTTCCACGACATTCATAACCTTCGCCTCTTTCTATCATCCCATTTATCTAAGCTGCGTAAGTACGTATAGACAGATGTTCAAATTCAAACCCCACGCGGGATGAAGTGTCACGTAACGGTACCCGACCTTACCTACTTTACCCATGTACGGTTTTGCACTTTGAACCGAAACCAGGGGTGAGAAGCAAAGCCGAAGTCCAATAAGAATCGTGGAGGCGAGTAAACTGGCTAAAGCCGGGACTTCTCTACTGTCTATCTATATACATTTATATATGTACGTGCATGGTACGCAAATTATCAGGAAGTCGTAGCAGGTCATCAAAGGATTGTGAGTCACCGGCTGCCTTTGCCTCGATACATAGTCCCTGACTTTGTTTTGGCTGGAGCCTGGAGCGAAAATGAAAAGTGACGAATATAAAACAAAAGAAAGCAAGCCGGGTCGGGAGTCTACGAGAAAGAATATGTAGAAAACCTAGAGTAAGTAAGTACTATGTGATAAAAAACAGGCCTTTAAGTGAGCTGTATTGCTGTATTGTGAATGACTGGGTCCCGGTTTCATGCTTTGGGCTCCTTTAGTCCTAAACACGAGGAGATGTACTGTAATGAGTAGATATAGAGATAGTTGGCTGAGATAGGTAAGTAGGTAGGTAGTAGGTCGTGACGCAGGTAGGCGCTTGGGAAGAATTTAAATCACATACACACATATGGAAAAGAGATAAAAATGAACGCGGGGGTTTTTACCCCTTTTTACAGCATACAACATACATAGTAAATTACTGCTGTATTAGTTGGCTAAAAAAGGGGTCTGTTTGTCTGGGGTAGGCGGTAAAATTAATCTCGCTAACCTTTTCCCCGCTGTATATATAATAGGTATGACCTAACCTACAATGAGAAAAGAAAAAGAATAATTCCATAGGGAAGTAGGAACATAGGGAAGTATGCATAGAAGACGGACTGCAAGCACCGGACGTCAGGTTCGGTTGTCTGTAAACTGTGTATTGCTGCTTGTACCTAACCTCAATTAAGTAGGCTGTGAGATTTTCGAGAATCCCCCTCACTCATCCCATCCTCCCGCCTATTCCGTACGGGACGGAGAGAGGTACAGGGGGCTTGTCTCGCAGCCATGTTTGTTCTAAAGTCTGGGCTAAGGCACGCCTCAATATGCAAAGCACATAAGTGCAAGCAAGATAGGAATTATGTAAGGGGGTTGAAGACCAACACAGCAACAGAGCCCAAGTGAGATTTACTTGCATATAATAGCCTATTCTTGGATGTCTAAAGCTTGAGGGGTAGACTCTACCCAGTAGAGTACAACTGCAGACTCGTAGATAAAAGGTACGGAGGCTATGTAGGGGAGAGCAAAGGAGAGCGTGACCTGTAATTTGCATAAAAAGGACAGAGAAATATTCTGTTGCTGAGGTGGTGCCCGGTTAGGTATTGCCGTTGCGCGCTTTTCTCACCGCTAGATGGGATACAGTACGGAGACGGGACGGACACCCAACCTTAAGACTACAAGTAGCAAAGCTCAAGTCTTGGCTGGTTGGTAGGTACTGTAGATCCTACTGTAGATAGAGGGCTGGTACTCTGAGAACTTCAGAAGCTTGAGGCAAAATAATAACACCCCTGTCCATCTTCGTGGGCCAAATAAAAACTTCCGGCTTCCTTTTTCTGGTTTTGGGCTCGGCATACCTGTTCGATTCATTCAGGTCCGATTCCGCAGGGCACATAGGATACACGGGCATATATGCATTCTTTCACTCCATCAACCTGGCATCTAGTGATGGAAAGAAGCTATTGACAGTATAAGAAAATGGCTAAAAATCAGAAAAAAAAAAAGAGAGGTCAATGAGAAATGGGTAGCGAGAGCAACAATCACCACAAAAGACGCCGAAATTTTTCTTACCGCCGCTATACTGGCTCGTAACGTTAGATTGAAAGAGATCGAAGCTACGGTGTAGCGATACGGCAGCACTGTACAAAAGCTGCGAAGCTAGGTCCAAGCCAAGAGCCGATAATGGAAAGGACAAATAGAAGGGTAAGAAATAAAAGGCAAAACTCAACTGGTACCGGGTACAGAGAAATCTATATGGCATGCCATAGATATGTTGAGTGGCGTAGATGTACTAGAAACAAGACATGTCTGGGATTGCATGCAGTATCTAGTGGCATTCTAGCGTGAACATTGGGTAGGAAAAAAGACGTTGAAGATCTCCACATCATGGAAGACTTGAGAGGAGGCTGTACAGCATCCTTTGGGGTTGAGTCAGGATGTCAGGGTATTGGGCGCATGTGGTAACTGGGTATACATGCGTGCTGTTGCATGTATAACGACCGATCATCGGTTCTTGTAATAGGTATGAGATAATCTGATGCAAGGCGACAACAAATAGACCACACGTGTGAGGCTGGTCTGGAAGCACCAGGCAGTACAGGAGTACGGGGTGCCTGTTGCATGTTGTATATGAAGTAGAATCACGAGACTCGACTGACTGGAGGCAAGGATCGGTTAAAACACTGCAAAGTGAAATATGTATAAGAAGTGGAGTTGATTGGCGGAACGAGAAGTTCGCGCAAGATTCTGCAAAGTCTCTTTCCTGCATGCGCCGAAGAAATCTTCGACCATCCACGGGGTCTTGAAAAATAGTAAGGATATAGGTACTTATGTAGTTGCCCCGGTATTTTGGACTGGATGATACTAGGTTAGGCAGTACAGCAGCAGAGTCTAGAGCAGAAGAACAGCTAGACCATGAACTACTTGTTGGTAGTCTGGTAGCTCAGCAGGAAAGGTTAGTCGAACTATGTAACGAGTGGATAGGAGGCAGGGACATGGGAAAAAATGAGTTCGCGAAGAGGTGCTACTGCAGTACTGCTGTAGGTGAGCGAGTAATAGGTTGTGCAGATCGTCGGATATGTGCGGTGTTCTTGTCTTTGTTAATTTGTAACCTCTAGCCTAGAATTTAAAGGCTCGGTGGGGCGCGGGAAGAGGCTGGTAGTCTGTCCGTGGAGAAGAGATTGAGCGGGAAGTGATGCATTGCTTTCTGAGACTCTCAGTATGTACAAGACGGGGGTGTGGGAGTGTTGCAACTGGCAAGGAGCCGGAGCAACTATGCCGACCCATGAATATGAATACCTACCTAAGTTGAGGGTGTACTACTGTATCCGAAGGAAGAAGAGGTAAAAAATGGCAGCACAAAGAATAGAAGCTACCCTCCCTGCTAGCTTTTTTCTTTTGACATTATTCTGCACATCAGGGTCCAAGCTTCTGTCCCGCCAGGTTAAAAGAGCGGGTTATGGCCAAGTGTCTAATTTTCAATTTAGACGGGATCGCCTTTGATATTACGTACAACGTTATGCCAGCCAATGACTTCTTCCATGTAATAAGTCAAAGCCAAATAAATACCTGATTTACCATAAGATGCAACGCCTCCTTCATGTACAAGGAGGCATTTTGGTATTTGTACTTTTCTGTACAGAAATATCAGGGTACCGATCATTACATCAATATCATGCCTTACATGCTAGAAGGGGAAAGAGATAACCAGACAGAATAATTATAGAATCTGTTTCTACACAGTACCTAACCTAGCACAAAGCATGTAATGGACCTCGTCTCAGATTGTACAACTGTAAATATAAAACAATGTAAGGAAGAAGAGAACAGCCAATTATCGGTTCTTTTAATTAGACCAAACAAGAGAGATTGCTGACATACATCAATCAAAGCACGGCAAGAAGTTGAGTGTGATTTGATGCTCAACGCTCATACAGCCGTTGTACATACTACAGCCAGCTCCCTGGACTCCTGGAGACTCGAGAGCAGCCAGTTTCCCAGGAGTCCAGGCAGTGGGATCCCGACATTCCGGACCTATCCCATCCTGGCGGATATGGTGTTAATAACATACAGCAATACAACAGGACAGGAGGTATGTACCTGTATGACAATGACACAACAATCCGAGACGAAGCAAAGGAGCGGCTTACAGGCAGGGCAGGGATGGTACACCGTCCAGCAGGAGACCGGCCAAGGGGCAAATTGATGTGCATATCTGAACATGAGACCCGAGCACAAAGCTGCTGACAACTTGTGACGAGGGCAAACGCCTCGGAATGTAACACTACCAGGGTGAGATTGCTAAGTTAGGCTACAGTGTTGACAACAGATTATTGCGCTGCCTGCTGTATTATTTATTGTTTTCTCCGACGTACCGAAGCCTCACCTAATCTCGTAGTGTTTATCATATGAATTTTAACGCGCTTGACGCGTAACAACAGATGCCCCTTATACAATCACAGACAAGATCATCAAACTTACAGGACTCGTTTGATGACTGGATGCTTTGGTAACCTCATCAACCCTCTCTTATCTTATTGTCGCCGTACATACTAGGTTACCACAAATTGACAATGTGGCACATTGCTGTCCATGTCCCTCGTCCTCACGGCTTGAAGTTTGAGCAGAACCTCCTCCGAGTCTCCGACGCGGATACGAAGTACCTACCTACAGCGTAATATGATGGGGTACAGTACAGTGGACTCTCTGGCTGTGATTCGATGACCATGCTTGGTGTGGCGGGATTTGTCAGTACCCCCCAGATCAAATGTTACTTGTCTGGGCATTTCTGTGGCGAGTGACAACAAGTTTGGATCTGGCCAACATGTGAGCGTTGCAAGCTTTTCAAACAATTGTCACTCTTATTCTCATGGGTCATTTCTCTGCACTGGGACTCCAGAACACCATCAAACTGACTTTACCAGACTGTGACTTCCTTTGTAGTCGGCTATGTGGAACACGATACGATAAAATGATGGATGTGCATTGGGTACTCTACTCTTGGTAACCTGTCTGCAGTACGTACTTTAGTCTACTGTCTACAAAATAGAACAGGAAGGGAAGATTTTCTACTGGCGCCGGGCTTTTGAACCTACATCGGGAGTATTCTTCTGTTTTTGTTCTTAGCTTCCAGTGGAGCTGCTGTACTGCGGTCCTATTGTACAGAGTACAGCAGGGCAGGTCAGCATCTACTTGTAAGCTGCTAAAAGCTAAAGCAAAATCTCTGACAATCTTAGCTTAGGGAAAACTTTTGCTGGTGGTCCGTGAACTGCTCAAGCCAAGCCACGTTGAGGATAGCTCACTTGCCTGTAGTACATTAGTAAGTACTCTGTACCGGGCACCCACAGGTACTACCCTGAAAAAGAGAAAATAAGGACTTCCTGGCATACCCTTATTAGGTACCTGTTTATTCACAGGCATTCAACAACATCTGATAAACTTACCTAATAACCCAACGCCAGCGCAACACCATGTCTATCAGACCACCAAACTTCATGTCCAATGTCCGCAGGCAGTCTCTGTATAAGTACAAATGAACGTCTTGAGGATTGCAGAAGTAACGACTCCAAAACATTGCAGTATAATAACGTGAGTGGTCATCTCGTGACTGCACGTGTTGTCGACCCATGAGACGTTCCTACTGCTCTCATGTTGTTGCTTGCTCAGATCACGCCAGCAATATCCTTTTTCTTGAGCAACCCCAAGCCCAAACGCGCCCTTGTAGTCATTCTATGTCTTCGTGTTGTACAGGGTTTTACGTCCGGACCCTCATGTTGCTGCACTGTACTTGGGTTCTGTTTGGCTAGCCTGGAGGTGGCAGTTCCATTCTGAATCTAGTAGTTGCAAGGAGGCAGGAACGTTATGCTGTATACAGTACATACGTGACTTTTTTTGTATCACAGTCAGTCGCATGTCCGTAGTGGGTAATGTGTTGCTTGGTGATGCTGCTAGTCTACTTTTACCCAAGCCTCAGAGACAACAACCTCCTCGGCCCCCCTAATTGGTCGAGACAGCCTTATGCACTCCATTTCTAGGGGCACCCTTGAGGTCATGGCCGGGCACATTAGGTAAGTAAAGTAGACTCACACCTACTGCTGTACACTACCTGCGTGCAATAAGTTTGGTGGTCCCCCAGGCGGTAGCGACCTAGCTCGGTTGCCCATCAACCAAAGCTGCATGGCAGAGCCCACTTGGACCGGTGCTCGAAAAGTTTGCAGCCAATTGGGGCCTGCTCGTCAGTGGCATGGGCCCTTGATCCCATCAAAAGATTATCCACCCGCTTGACTTTTGAGAGTCAAGCCTCTTTCTCTTATCCACACCGATGTCCACCCATCCACCCGTTCCTTTCAAACCCTTTTTCACCTACCTCTCCGTCATCCTCTCTCAACTGCCCTCCTTTTTTTTTGCTTCTTCTTTCCTTGTCAAACGTCAACCAACCTGTTCTTTTCACTTGTGAACCTGTTTGCCTGCCTGGTCTGCTCGACAACGCCGTTTTCGACTTTTCGACACGATCAGGCTTCTTCCCACTCCAAATAGACCCGAAGAGATCGGAGAGGAAGAGAGGACAAAGAAGAACCGAGAAGTCGAGGAGGGTTTCGAGGATCGCGCGAGGCGGAAATAGAGAGATACTGCACGACCTGGAATCCCTGCACTTGCAACTTCTTTCCTTTTTCCTTTTCTTCCCGCAGCCTCTACGAGGGACCTGTGTATTGAATAGAGATTACCACATCTCTTACCTGATACGACGCATTCGTGGTCGAGTTCACTTTGAACATAAAACCGTCGGATCCTCTTCACTGAGCGAGTCGTCACTCTGCACAACTTACATCAACAATCACTTTCCTTGAGAAGCCATTGCCTCAATCAACCTCCCTACGACTACCAATTCAACAACTACCAATCACTCCCTTGTCTGTCGAATCCTTAGGCGCTCCCTAGCTGCCCTCGAGCATTGATCACCAAAGAGCGGAATTGCTTCCTATCAAAGGTCAGTACATCAATCTGTTCTCGCCCGTCTTTTGATCACGTTCTTTTCGTCCACGCCCCCATCGGAACGCGGAAGGCCGGCCCCATGTTGTTGAAGCATATGTACAAGACGGATGGAGGTGTGCGGCGCCACTGCTGCCCCAGCCTGGTAGTCTCGAAGCTGTTGGAGACCGTTGTGGCTTGGTATGAGGAGGCTGGACACGATATCACCAAACAATCACCGTTTTCCTTCAACTTAGCAGGCAGGCTGCCGAGTCATGTGTGCATCATCCCCTTGAGCCACCCGGTTTCCAACCAGGAGTCAAGGGGTGCTGTCCAGATTCGACAAATGCTGTTTTGGGAGATGTACGGGCAACCCGCGTCGCTTTGTGCCCATTCACGGATCTGTCAGCTTTTCTTTGTTGAAAGAAGGTGTTCGATAGAGGAGGCTATGCTAACACTTGACCTCATCAGACAAGAAGGGTTATTGTTTTGGTCGACACTGCTCATACTAGTTTCGTCCTTTGAAGTATCTGGTATATAGCAGTTCTTTCCACCAACCTCCTAACAGCATCGACTCGATAAAATCTTAGCCAACAAGCGACTCACCTCAGGTGTTGTGGAGGCTCCCGACCGACTCCCTCACGTGGAATTGCGTCTGCACAATTGTTGATGGCTCAAGCATCACAGTAGTACTCAACAGATCTCCCTCCGGCGCTCCCGCCTCTTTCCGACCTTGGACTCGCTGTCCGTTTTCGAAGCAGATACCTCCGACAAAGGTCAATTCTGGTCTTTGGCGGAGCAGCTTCTCCACGCACATTTTCATCATGCCGGGTGGTGTATGCGCCGTGCTCGACTATGAGCCGGACATGATGGCCGATTATGTGGCCGATATGGCAACGCGAGTTGTTATGCCGCGCTCGACTGTCACATCGGCCTTCCGCAAATTCGTGCACCAGATCCTCACCTCAACGCGCCTGCCCAGCACCACGATTATGCTTGGTATGAATTACCTTGCCAAGCACATCAACATGCACAAGCACACAGGTGTCTACAACAATGTGAGTGAGGGCGAGCTCTGGAAGATGCTCACTGTCGCGCTGCTCCTGGGAAGCAAGTTCCTCGACGACAACACATTCCAGAACCGATCGTGGTCCGATGTCAGCAGCATCGCCGTAGCCGAGCTGAACACGATGGAAAGCAAATGGTTGGCCGACATGGAGTGGAACTTATATGTGAACCTCGACCGCAGTCCCGATTACGAGGCTTGGCTGAAGAGCTGGGAGCAATACCGCGAAGGCAAGCGGCCGGTTGTGCAGCAGCAGCAGCATCGTCCGGCCCAGGTCGCCCGTGAGAGGCTCGCGCCCATTGTCACTTCTCTCTCCAAGGAAGCCGCGTGGCGATCTCATCATCCGCTGCTGTACGAAGGCTGGTCCCACGAAGAGATTGCCGAGCACGAATGGAACGCAAGACTGGGCCAAGCTGGAAAGATGGCCTACCGACCGCAGGAGGGATCATGGCCCAGCCAGTATCAGAATCCCTGGGTGCAGGCCCCTCTGACGCCACCCGATTCGGGCTACGGCACGCCAGAGTACCTGAACTCGGCCGCGTCCGCCAACTCTCGGTATATGGAGTGGTTCAACCAGGCCCTTGCAAACCAGAACTTCAATCTGTCTTGCCAGGGCATACCCAACTACTCCACTTCTCGGAACGGCTCCTCGCACTATCCCCGCCTGCCTTACTTAAACCACTCCGGACAGAAGTCGTGGGATTGCGTGGCTGGCTGCAACTGCTCATACTGCCTGCCGTCCGCTCAGGCCCAGGCCCCCTTCTTCCATGCCCACGGCCATACTCACTCTCAAGCGGTCATGGCTTAGATATCCTAGACCCGGTCCTTGCGAGCGTGCTACGTTTTTCTTTCTTCCATGTTCGACTTTGATACCCCCTACCACCTTTTGGTTTGGATTTGGCAGATGCGCAGGATGTTCTGCCACACTGGGCCATACGACTTGACATGGTGTTCGACAGCTTGTCCTCGATGGTGGCAAATCGCCTATCGCACCCCTTGCCGTCTCATCCTACCAGGGCGGCTTTTTTATTCTTTATGTTGATGACTTTGCATTTGTTCATTTCCAATCGGCGTTCAATGGTATTCCCCGGTGGCCCGGCGTTTGCCCCTTACGATAGATTTGGTTGTACTACACATCTGGTTCGCATTTCGAAGCGACGGCGGCTAAAAGAACTTTCGACTTTGCACGGCGTTCAAAATTGAAAAAGAAAAGAAGATCCAATTCCGGTCCCGGTCGAATCACTCGTTGCAGGTTCCCATCCCCTGGGTTGGATGGATGAAGATTACAGCTTGACATCACAGAAAATCGTTGTCGTGGAACAATCTTTCGACACCGGATCCCTGTCACGCTCGTCACAATTCACAGTCAGGCTCTGTCATTCCTTCCTGTCTCGACTTGGAAATTAGGAGCGGCTCCAAGATTCGAACCCTTCCAGCCAAGGGGATGGTGATGACTGCGGTTCGATCCAGTTTTCACCTGCTGAGGATGGACGTACATTCAAGACGGTCTTCCCGTCATACACCTTGCCTTCCGTTCTCGGGGGATGCGATTGTTGCAATCGGTTTGTTGTTAAATACTTTTGTTTTCTTGCCGATTGCCGAGCTCAGGGACAGAGCAAGTTGGCTCTTGGGGCTTTTGGCGTCGGCATTCTTTTGTCCAAAAGAGTTGAAAATGTGGAGTTGTCCCATAGGTTTGTCTCCGCGTTAGACTAAAAGGATGGAATTGGGCATCTGGTATAAGGGATTAATAATCCGACGGTCAGGGAGTCTTGTCGGGGGCGGGGTTTTCGGGGCATTTGCAGGCTTTCAGTTCCTGCTTTACGACTGGCATGATGTTGTTGTTGCTTTGTCATTTGCATAACGGTTTGTGCGGATGGCGATTGACAGGAAAAGATTCTCTGGCCTCTTCGTCCCGTCGGCGCCGAGGCCACAAGCACAGCAGTATATATTCCTCAGCCTGATTGTTTATATATACATATATACAAATATTAACATGATGTCATGTTTAACAGAATACTTTCAAACTTGCAATCCGTGATTCTAAACGTAAAGCTGGCGGAACTTGAATCTGATCTGGCACAAGGTTGGCTTGGAAATGCCAACAGAGCCTGAAGTATTCCAACGCTTTTAGGTGCACTGTCTGGCAGCTGGATGGCGGCTGGCAGTGTACGTGGATGATTGAAGATTGAACTTTGACACAGAACATGGTGTGTAACCTAGTCCTCTTTACACACGACTTAAAATCTCCCATGAATAATAGAAAACCATCGCGTCGTATTCGACTCCGCGCCACGGCCGTTGGTATTTCATATCCCTCACTCATAACGACATACTTTGCGTAACGTACACGCACTCTCACAACACTCCGACGCTCTTTAACACAGTCCTGATCTTGTGGCACATTGCTTTTCTGCATGGGCGTGGCCTGATTGTTTTACTTGGCCTTCAGCACGGATATCAATCACATCACATCACTCTCATCTTAGTTCCAGCCTGCCTCTTTTTTCTGCTGTGGGGAGACGAGGCGTGTTTTTCCCTTTTGTGGCGATTCTTGCTTCCTTTCACCGAGGAAAGGTGGACGGGGATCACAGAAACAAAAAAAAAAAAACCATTGAGACTTGGAAGTGAGTGAATGAAATAAAGGATGGCGTCCCGGTTCGTCTCGGGTGGGACGATGGTCGGATCGGAATCCGTGGATGAGAACGCAAGCGCGAGTGTAAACACAAATACAACAAATACGAGGGACAGCGTCCCGACGACGAACAAGATCAAATCGGTAGAGTGGGAGGCCGTTCAGAAGGATCTCGAGGAAGAGCGCAGGAGGCGCGAGGAGACGCGGAGGGCGGCGTCAGCGGGAGGGGAGAAGAGTCTTTATGAGATTTTGCAGGCGAATAAGGGTATGTTTGTTCTCTCCCCTTTTCCCTCTTTACTTTTCTCCTAGGTTACTTTTCTCTTATCTCCCGTCTATCCTTGTTCACTCCTCCTCCTTCTTCTTCTGTATCATACTTATTTTCCATTTCTTTCCTCCTCCCGTATAAAATAAATCATTATCCTCGCAAATCGCTCGCTGACCGCTCTCTCTCGGCAATTGGGGGGAAAACAGCCGCCAAACAAGCAGCGTTCGAGGCAGAGAACAGCATCCGGAACCAGTTCCGGGCACTCGACGACGACGAGGTCGACTTCCTCCGCGGGGTCGACGACGGCAGGCGCGCCGAGGAGGAGCGCGTCAGGCGCGAGACGGAGGAGAGGCTGGAGGCGTTTAGGAGGGCGCAGCAGATGAAGACGACGGATGATGGTGATGGTGATTGTGATGGTCTGAGTGTGAGTGTTGGAGAGGGTACGACGACGGTGGCGCCGGAGGAGTGGGGGATCTCGAGGAAGAGGAAGAGGGAGAAGGAGAAGGAAGGGCCTTTGAAGGGCGTTTTTGTGAAGAGGAAGATGAGCTCGAGTATGAGTATAAGTGGTTCTGGTGGTGTTGGTGATGCCGGAAGTTCTACTCCTTCTACTTCTTCTTCTTCTTCTCATTCGAAAGAGGAAGGGAAAGGGAAAGGTGAAGGGAAGGTGACGTTGTCATCGTCGTCCAGTTCAAAGGGTGGCAAAGCTGATGGCCAAGGGGACAAAAAACCCTCTTCGCCTCCTGCTTCATCTGGGAGCGCAACGGATAAGAAAAAACACGAGACAGAGACAGCGCAGCTGCCGGCACAGGAGAAGCCGGCACTGGGACTTGTGGATTACGGCTCTGATGATGATGAGGATTGATGATGATTGAGTGAGTAAAGTTCACTTCGGATCGGTACATCACCGTCTCACGGAGTGGGCGCTTTTGCACATCTATTCTACTATACTATACTCTTCTCTTCTTTTAAGCTCGAACACATGCACTTACACCTATATACATATCTATACAGCCCTTGTAGGTACAGTGACAGTCCTCCACCTACACCTTCACCTTGACAGTCTCTTCTCTCTGTGGTTGATTGGCAGGTGTCATTCGGGCTACCTATCTCCTGTCCATTTGTCAGTCTCTCTTTAACAATGGTCATTTGAAGAGAACTTATGTAGTTGATGAATTCGAATCAAGTAAAGCAGGCAGGCACCAGGATAGATGGAAAAGGACCAGAATCCAGCCCAGCCTTGACAGGAATACTATATTAGAATCATCACAGGACCATACAGTTAAGGTCCACGTAATCTAGGTTAACCTTGGTTAGGGGATGTGAAGAGATGGGCGTTTTTTGGTGATATTAAAAAAATCGTAGCTATGTATCCTTCCCTACTACACCGATGCCGAGCCAGCCCCCTCCAATCTACGTTGTAGAATAAGATGAGACGTGGGAATACAAGAGAAGACAAGGGAAAAGACGAAAAAAGAGAGGAGAATTATGCAAAAAGACCAGATACTTATTATATACACTACTATTAGCACTACAAATAGAACAGAACGGTTCACCCAAGCTGTTGCAAATCAATGGGGTATCTATCTCCCTCATATTTACTGTTGGATATGAGCGTGTACACATAAGTAATTTACATGATTAAAAAATAAGTTGTACAAAGGCCGTGCCTACTTGGCCTACTTTCTACCTACCTTACAGCAACACCACGAGTAAGGCCGAGCAAGTGAGAGGAAGCGGCTTAAAAAAAGGTTGAGAAGAATGAACCCCAAGATTCACCAATCCTCTTATTCAATCAATGGGATCAATAACCGCCGACACTCCATCTCAATCATCCAACGCGCCTACAAACGGCGTCTCGAACCTCTGCTTGGGCGTGACGGCCCACCGCCAGAGCAAGCGCAGGTGTCCTTTCATCCACCCCTCGATTTCTTCCTCCGGGACCTTGATCTCTCGCGCGCGCGCCTCGTCGTCGGGCCGGAGCTCGAAGCGGCGCATCCGCATGGCTATCCGGGGGTCCAGGACGATGGGCTTCGTCCATATCGGTTCGTGCTTTTTCGTCTTGGCTTCTTCTTCTGTTGTTGTTGTTGATCCCGTTGCTGCTACTGCTGCTGCTGCTTCTTCCTGTTTCTTAGCCTCCTTCCACACGGATTTCGGCCAATCCTTCTCTTCCCATGATAGAGCGTTCAACTGTTCCGGCTGAGCCGGCTCGTCGCCGTCACTGCTAGGCTCTTCGCGGTATTCCCGAGCGGTTGCCAAGCACACGGCCGCCACTTCGCGGCCGATGTCGTCGGCTAGGTGGCGGCGGTTGAGGAACCGGCCCAGGCGGATGAAGGTGTTGAGGAAGCCGAGGATGTGGGGGAACTGGATAGGGGCCGAGGGGGAGAACTCGGCGGGGATGAGCATGGGGATGGACGAGGTGGGATAATCGGATGTGCTGTTATATGGCGGGGGTTGGGGTGGCCGTTCCGGCTTCTTCTCTTCTGCTTTCTTCTCCTCGGTCTTCTCCTCCTCTCCTTCTTTGATCGGCGTTTCTTCTTTCTTCTCCGGTGACAGCTCGGCAACAGCGGGCTCTGGGACTGCAGGAGGGGTCAGAGGTCCCAGCCAGCCCTCGTGAAGGCCGCGCACATACTCTTTCCAGGTATGCCGCCCGATGACGATGTCGCCCCCGACGCCCGTGTACTCGGGCGTCCGGTTCCGCCTCCTGACCTCCTTGACCACCTCGTCCTGCGTCGGCACCTCGGAGGCTGCCTCGGGGTTCCGCGTGCGACGTATGCGCTCTGCGACGGCGGCGCGCACGTCGCCCTCCTTGCGCCCCTGGACGAACTCCCAGTCCAGGCCCGAGGCGGCTAATATGGGCTTGATGTACTCGGTGTAGTGGTCTTGGGCGACGCGCAGCCCGTCCGTGGGCGGGCTCTCGAGGTAGATGGTCAGCTTCCGCGGCATCTCGTTGGGAGTCTTGAGGGGCTCCTTGGCCAGGTGCGACACGGCGCGCGCCCATCTGGCCGTCGCCCGCTTCTTCTCCCGCTTGTCGTAGATGATGGCGGCCGACAGCGACCCGGCGAGCGTCCAGAATATCATCCAGTTTCTCGACGGTAGCTTTTTCGGTAGGTTGGGCAGGCCCATCATGCGTAGGGCCGGGTTCGGCTTTGCGGCCTTGTAGCCGGGGTTTGCTGATGTGGATGCATTTGCTGTCGCTTTTGTCTGAACAGATGCTAGTTAGCTAACCTGCTACATGCGACCGTTTGTTGGGTCCGGAGAACTCACTGCCTCACCTGCGGCCCCCGTCACCGGAGGAGCGGTGGAGGGGGCAGGCGTCGGATCTGTCATGGTGAAGTTGGTCTAATCTTCTCCCACGGCCGCTGAAACGATTTGGTGGCTTCGGGTGAAGCAAGAGAGTCACAGGGTCAGCAGACGGTAGGAATACAATGGAATGCAAGACTGTGAACACAGCTTTCTCTCAATATTCGTCAAATGACTGGTTACAGTACCTCCCCAGAGCTCTTAAATGTTGTTACGAGAAATTTCTGGGATCAAACCGAGGTGCCTTATCGTTTCGTTATCGAACCTTCAAAGCTCAACTGGATGAGGAGGCCCACTTATGCTGTGCTACTAAACATGCGGTCATCCAGTTCCATTATATGACTATAACCGTCATAACTGTCCATAGAGTACTTGGCTCTTCACTTGGCAAGATGTTATTTTGGATAAAGGACTTGAGTTCTCAAGCCATAAAACGTTGTATAAGACACAAACATCCACCTAGACTAGATTCCTGTATACCTTGTTTGCAAGTTTGAATGTGCTATCAGCACTGCGCCAGTACACAAACATCAATTGTATAAATCATAAGGGAGAGTTTCAATAAAGGGAGAGGACGTACTGCTGTACACCAGTACATGGGGATTTTCAGGGGTGGTTGGTAAATACTGCAGCGGCATGTCGCACTTGATCAGCATCTCCATTCCCGTGCAGAGCAGTACTATGTAACCTTACATCAATACAGCAGTACATCAGTGCAAAGTGAATCAAAATAACTCTCGTGAATCCACCCGTCCCCAGTGCAACCGTTGCAAGGCCAGGAATCCAGTCCAATCAGACGCCCTTCTCCCCCCTGTTCATGTCCCAGTTCAGCCAGGGAGGCTAATGCAATCCGAATCTAACCCAATCTGCCCTGGCTTTTCGAGCCCGACCTTTCCACTTTGGTCCTTCTAGCAACAGTAGTCTTGTCTTCTCTCCCTCTCTCTCTCCATAACCAACAAGCAGCCGACCAGACCACAACACACACACACAGCAAACCACAACAAATTACACAGCTTCCAGCAGGCTTCAGCACGCTTTGCTTCCAGCACGCTCTCAAACTTGCCCTCAAGTCTCAGCCTAACCTTAGATACCGTTGTACTGCTATATCCTGAGTACCTGAAGAGCCGCATACGTACGTGTGTCATTGTTCTTCCACATTATCATCCGTGGCTTCCCTCGGTACAAGACGACCATTACTAGACTAGCAGTCTTTGTTAATTTCCTCAAGTTTACAACTTTCAAAACCGTTGTTCAACGAACACCCTCTGGACACTCTACGTTCCTAATGACACATACGATATATAATATACCTGATACCTCTGACTTCCGGACCTCGACGTGCGGCTTTGACGCCGTCCTAGGCTCAAGTCGGAGAGGCCATTTAACGGCGCTCTTTCCTTCACTTGTAGCGTCCTAGGTCAGATTTGAACATTGAGTGATACGCCGACTACACCGACAACAAGTCGCCATGGACAACGCAACACCCGATCTTTCCCAACCTCCTTCCTCCGACTTCCCTTCCTCGCCCTTATCCGTTCTCACCAGGTCACCAAGCATATCGCCGCGTGCCATCGCAACCAAGCGCTCTATCCTTTCTCCGCCGCCCTCCTCCATCGCATCGGGCGCCGCATCGCCCAGGAAGCCTTCGGATCTGCCTGAGTTGGAGATCCACGTCAATCCCGATGGCGCACCACCACGCAAGCGGCGCCGGGTAGAGCCTAAGCCGAGGACTACCCAGTACCTCGACCTCAGCGCTGCTTCTGAACAGAGTGAGAAAGACGGCGAACTTCTGGAGCAACTCACTCACGCATTGCGCAAGAAGAAGAAGGTTGTCGTCATTGCTGGCGCTGGCATTTCAGTATCTGCAGGCAGTATGTTTATCTCTTATGGCAAGCTACGTGACATCGGTGCAAGATAGTTCTGACATTCCTCTTTCTAGTTCCCGACTTCCGATCCTCTTCAGGTCTCTTTGCCACTCTTCCCAAGGAACATAAGCTAAAAGGCTCGGGGAAGCACCTTTTCGATGCTTCCGTCTACAAACACGACTCCACCACATCGTACTTCCACACCATGGTCCGCGATCTGTCTCAGCTGGTGAAGGATGCGAAGCCCACACCCTTCCATCATCTTGTCGCCTCGCTTTCGAAGGAAGGTCGCCTGCTGCGGCTCTACACGCAGAACGTTGACGGGATCGACACATCGATGGAACCGCTCAGGACCGTTACTCCTCTCCAGTCAAAAGGCCCCTGGCCCAAGACCATACAGCTTCACGGCGGACTGGAGAAGATGGTCTGCTCCAAGTGTAGTGAGATCAGCCAGTTCGACGCCTCGCTGTTCGACGGACCTCAAGCGCCTTTGTGCAAGGGGTGTGTGGAGACAGATAATGTGCGGACTTCTCATGCGGGGAAGCGAAGTCACGGGATTGGAAGGCTTAGGCCGAGGATGGTATTGTACAACGAATACAACCCAGACGAAGAGGCTATCGCAAACGTTTTTCGCGCCGATCTGCGGGCCCGTCCCGATGCTGTCATCGTCGTTGGCACTAGCATGAAGATTCCTGGCGTCCGGAACATGGTCAAGGATATGTGCAAGGTGACGAGAGAACGCCGCGACGGCATCACGGCGTGGATCAATCTGGACCCCGAACCGAGCGGGGCCGACCTCAAAAACTGCTGGGATTTAGTGGTTCGTGGGAAGTGTGATGATGTCGCCTCACTCGTCCATCTGCCCCGTTACGACGAAAGTATAGAGCAAGGCGTAGAGACGTTGGTCGACGACGCCAAGTACGAGAGCGACGTTCGTCGTGTCAAGGTGGAAGTGGAGATTCGTGCTGGGGTTTCCCGAGAGTCCTCTTCTGTCAAGGAAGATACTTCTGTCAAGGAAGAGGAACTGCGTGTTGCGGCACCAGTGGATGTCAAACCGCAGTCTCTGGAGCGCGTTCAGGGCATCCGAACTCCTTCAGCTAGCCCTCGGCCACGGAAAGCTCTACCGGCCAAGCCCATGTCGAAATCCAGCCAGGCCAAGCTCAGTTTCGCATCGCAACCCAATACCATCAAGGTCGCTGGTGATAAACCCACAGCGGCGGTCTCGAAGAAGGCGCCAAAGCGGAAGCCTAAACAAGCAAAGAAGCCGGAGCCACAGCCTCGGACAGGGACCATCAATGCGACGTTCAAGGCCACAAAGTCAAGTGCGCCTACTGTTACGAAACAGCTTGCCAAACGTGTTCATGAGGAGGACCCCGGACCGCTGGACGCTTTTAGAGATGTTCTCCTGAGTGACTTCTCGCTTCGGCCGAGACAAGCGAAGCCTGCCCTAGAGTCGGTCTCTCTTAACCGGAAGGACGCGAAGAGGCAGAAACAGTTGGATGTCAGCATCACGCGTCCACGCACGCCTGAACAGGGCCGGAAGAGTCCGTGGCAGCAGGAGACCGTGTCGCCTACTTCTAAACCTAGAGGGATGGGGACGCTGATAGATTGAGGGTCTTTTGCGAACTCTACGTCCAGTTCATTGATGCCAATAGTTGAACTTGGCTTTATTCCTGTGCAAAGCACGGAGAGCATTTGCTATTGCTATCAGACAGGGGTTAAAGATATATCACATGTAATGCTAGACTACTACTTCTTCCTCATATACCACATCAGCGAGGGTAGAGAAAAAGAGGAGTTTGGGGGTTATAGTGAGCATTAGAGTTACAGCGGAAGACGAAGCATTTTTGTATTTGAGTAAAACTAGCCATTTGTCGACTCATGTTTGTGTGTTTGTTTGATTGATATATCTGTATTGTACTGAGATGGGCAAGGAATAGCGATCAAAATCTTCGATCGCTTGACTGACTTCGCTTGACTGACTGATAAGGTTTCTAGGAGGATAATAACGAGAATTTTCTGCTCAGAAGCCAGGGCAACGTTGGTCAAGTTTGAGTTTTGTTCCTGGCAGAGTGAATAAGAATAATAATAATATGTGCTTTGGCCCCCCCAGTTTGATACCCAGCCAAATTCATTTCATTCGCCTTTTATTAGCCCTCTAACCTGGAGAGAATATTCCTTCCTTTACTTTCCTTCCTTTTTTTTCATTTCTCTTCTGAAGAAGGGGGGCGGCGTGGTATTCCATTTCGTGTTATAACAGATTTGCGCGAGGCATAGAAAGGGGCCCATCCTATTACGTGAAATGCGCCTAACAAAATCGACCAAAAACGGTGGAGGAAAATAAAAGGGGCAAGTTTGGCCCCTGTTCCCGAACTGCCTGACTTAACCTTGGCTTAATTTGGAAAGTCAAGTTGCCAAAATATTTTCTGTTCCTACACCTGCTCGGCGCCCCATCCCTGGTCTGCCTCGCGCATGTTGGCCGGGGGCTCGATCGAGGGGACGAACTCGAGGCCGACGTAGGCGAGGCCGACAAACCCGATGACGCTGCCGGCGATGTAGCGCGCCCAGTGCTCCGAGAGGAGGATGGAGCCGACAAAGATGTAGACTAGATTCACATACAGTCAGTCAGTCAGCCAGCCACACGCGATTTTATTGTCATCGAAAGAGAAAGCAGATAAGGTTGGTGGATTTGGATTTCTAATGCGCCCAGCCGCGAGCAGGAAAGATAAGTGAGTGAAAAGAGGGGGGAAATATACAGAGACCGCGCCCGATGAAGGAGAACATGAAGGAGGCGTATCGCGACACCTGTGGGGGGATCTGGAACTCGAGGAAGCCGACGAAGGCGCCGAATAGTATCACGTATACGCCGATGATGATGGACTGGCTGTTTTTTTATATCATTAGAAAAAGAGAATTGAAGGATGCTCGGTAGCGGGATTCGGAAACGGGGGGCACGGCACATACAGAAGAGTGTAGAAGAAGAACTGCGATATGCCTCCCAGTATCATGACCACACCTACGACGAGGTTGACGATCCGGCTATTTGGTAGCACGGTGTATGTTAGCGCATTGTCTTATTTTACATATTGTAAAATGTAGCTGCTTTAGAGCAGCGAGGCATTGACGTCGCAATGTGTGTGCGTAGCTTGACATCTAGGCATGTCGATAGATGTAGCTCGTAGCTGGCTGCGCATAGGGGCAAGACGTACAAGGAATCTGAAATCTCCATTTTGGCGATGATTTCGTCTTGACGATTATGTACTTTTTGGCCAGTACGTGCAATAGAGGAATGGAGGCAGGAAGGACGTTCTGGCTGTGAACTCAAGGACTGCCTTTTTGGTATATCTAGAGGTCTATCCAGCCTTATGTATGCTGTAAATCGTTTTGTCTACAGGACGCGTAGCTGTCGACCAGGCAGATGCTTTTCGGAGCTTCTCGTTCGTCGCAGGCTCGCAGCTAGCCGGTATTGTACTGTTGTACATATTTTATGGGGCCTTTGTCGTCATCCCAAGTGTTTTCGCGAGGTACAGGTCAAGCCACATCATGCAGCCCGATGGGGTCTTTGGCCAGCCACAGGATATTGCCACGCGTCTTTCCTCATTGGGCTGGAGATTGTACGTGCAATACCGCGTAAAGTACAGCAATATTCTGTACTGTACAAGTACAAACAGCGGGAGAAACCGGTACAAATAAGAAGCATATGAAAATCGCACCCAATCTCCGCCTCTTGATCATTCAGCTTCCTCCCATCCTTGAACAAAGTCTACATCAAAGGTCCCTCGTACCTCCTTCAGCCTGCACGCAAGTCACAGCAGAAACACACAGTAATCCGTCACTCTTCTCATCTTCGGCTGTGCTTTCACTCATTGCACAGTCATCACATACCATCCCCTCTTTCCAGTCACAGTACTTTATGCAACTAGAGCCCTCTCAAGCTTCGATAAAGACTCAACCACAAGCTTATCCCCCCTTTTCCAATTCTCCCGACCAACATGGCCCCCAGCACGATGCGAGTGGCTCAAGCCGCAGGCCCTTACACCGAGAAGCCAGCATGTCCGAGTCACTCCAGCCCATTCGCGACGGCGAGTCGTTCAGCTCTCACGGGCATGCTGTCGACCCCGACTCTCTCGAAGCACGATTACACCGACTGAGCGTTCGCGATCAGGCTAGTGGATCACCCGTGCCTGCTGGCCAACGTATATACGAGTATGAGAATGCATTGACGCCTTCTGTTCCGCGACAAGCTCTGGGCTTCAAGGTCATCAAGCGCGCTGATGGCGAGGTTGCCGGTATCAACCTTGCTGACTTTCCCAACGGTATGCCAACTTCAATATGATAAGCACGATCGAACGCACCAGGACCTAATATGCATAAACAGAGATCTTGACGCATATCTTGTCGCACTTGCACCCCGACTCGCACTCGTCCGTAGCTTTGGTGTCCAAACGCTTCTACGCTTTGGTCAATAATCCGCACACCTGGCGCATGGCCTTCCAGCGCTTCTTTCCCGCGCAGGATGCTCTGGTGGCTCGCCAGGTCTCGCATGGGCTTGCATGGGGTGAGGATGAAGACAATACCGTCCGGACCGACGTGCGGGTCTTCACACGCCTGACTCCACAGGCCTCTTGGCGTAGCGAATACCTGATGAGGACCCGGCTTCTCCGCAGTCTCTCTCGAGGCAAGCCTGGGGCGAACTCGGGTGGACTCGGCTCGTCGATACGCGCTAGCAACGGTGGCAAGAAAGCTACGGCGGTTCTGACCTACAACACGAAGGTGCCGTCCGTCATCACGCATCTCCATGCCACCTTCAAGCCCAACGGCAAGAAGCCACCCCGGGTTATCCATGGCGCTGCCGACCTTGGCGTCGGTAGTGCAAGTGATCCCTCGGTGGGCAAGGTCGAAAAATGGGGTCTCGATGACCCTTTCATGCTTGCTCAGGTAGATGATGTTATGCCAATGCTCATCCCTTACGGCATGGGAGAAGGGCCGGCGGCTGTTCCCAATGTCATGGATGTCAGTCAGCCTTATGGTCTTGTCGGAGGCGAGGGATTCCCCGGAGGGCGCGTGTTTTTTCGCCCGACTGGAGAATATAGGGGCAAGTACCTCGGACAAGAAGCCGGCTTTATCGAGGCTCATCCGGACATTCCCAGGGTTCCCGAGCTCTCCGAGGGCACCAGCTGTGTGTGGATTGCCAAATCGTCTTCCGTGCCTACTGTGACCCGGTCCCTGGTGGGTATCATGACTGGGTCGACTTTAGGCGTCGTGACTGCTTATGCTCTCGGCTATGACCCGTCGGGACCGCGATATGCCCCCGGCGAGATGACTGCCCGCTGGGCGCTTAGCCCGGGTGTTCCCATCATTGCTCTGAAGGTCGACGATAGTTACAGCCAAAAGCGTAAAGCTCAGAACCGCGTCTGGGCGGTTGCTCTTAACGCTCTTGGTGAAGTGTACTATACGACGCAACCTCCGATCCCACCTGCCACCAAGAGCAAAGCCGACAATGTCATCAAGCTGGCATGGCTCACTGGCCGCTCAACTTGCTGGCACCTGGTGGAAGCCACTCGGAGACAAGCACGCCCTGATGAGTCGGGAAGAAACGCTGTTCGCGGTACCTACTCGCCCAAGTCTCCTTCTACTGTTATGAACTTGACCAAGGAGCAAATGGTGGCCGAGGCGCGAGAGATCGAGAAGTTCCTCCGCTACAAGCCTGCGCATTTCCGAAAGGTGTGCTATGGCTGGGACATGCGGCGCAAGCTGGAGGTCGACTTTGCGGGAGATGATGGACTTGGCGCAGGGGAGAGTTTCTTCGTCATCGACTGCGGTTTGGATGAAGAGCAACCTTGGTCCCTGAAACGCTTCGCGCGGAAAATGGCGCCAAGTTCGACGACTCTGCAAACTTCGGAACTCTCTGCACCACAAGTCGTTCAACAGTCCATATTTGGTGGTGGTAGTGGCAGTGTCAGCTCTGCCACGGCCGGGTCGTCTACGTCGGCGCTGCTCAAGCAGGCCTTGTCGTCCTCAGCTAAGCAATCCGCTGCGTCGACTCCCAATCCCGTGGCACTGGGGCCCGATGACTGGGTGGAGACTACCTTCTCTTCCAAAGAGATAGGCAATGTCAGCATCACTGCGACTGCTGTCGACAATTCACTCATGGCATTGGTCACGTCGTTCGAAGATCCTCTAAGCGATGGTTCTACTTCAAGTCCCTCGGCTAGCGGCGCCGCCACCCCATCTGGACAAGCACCTACTGATATCCCGGGACGCAGAGCCAGGCTAATTGGTGTTGGTACCAATACCGGTAAAATGGTCCTGTGGAATATGCGAGCGCGTCACAACGGCGATGGCATCTCCCCAGTTCGCGTTATCCAGACCGAGTCCCCCGAGGTGACTAGCTTGGCGCTCTCGGCCCTTTACCTGGTCCATGGTGGAAGTGATGGGCTGGTTCAAGCCTGGGACCCCCTGGCGTCCACTCTTGATCCGGTCCGCACATTGAATGCCCGCTCGCCCGGCCGCATGCCGCGCCAACTTGTGACACTGAACCCAACTCTTGTCAATACGAACTTCTCTGCCGTGGGCGCCATCTACCTAGACCCCGATCCGGCTGTCCTCCACGGAATGGTGGCCTTTGGCACGATAGTGCGGTATTGGGCTTATAGTTCGTCGAACCAGGCACCTGGTCGCAAGCGGAAGCTTCGGCACTCTGAAGTCCACGGCCGTCTCGGTGGACGACGACACGGTGGTGGTGTTCAAGGTTACATCGCAGCCGAAGCGGAAGAGCTCCGTAACGAGCGCCGTCACCAGGCCCGAGAGGAAGCCCGTCTCCGTTCCCGGTTCGGTAGTGACATGACTGAGGAAGAAGCTCTTCAATACGCGGAGATGATATCCCAGGAGTCCTTCCTACTGGACGAGCAGCGGCGAGCAAGTGCTAGTGATACTACCTCTGCCGCCGACTTTGACATGACCTCGACAACGGGGAGTATGGATACCGTCACGCCCGACCCAAGCGTGACCGATCTGAGTCCACCGACTGCTGAACAGCTGGACGAGAGCGAGTACGAGCTCCAGATTCAAACGGCCATTCGACTGTCGTTGATGGAGGGCGTCAACGACCTCGGACGCTCCCCGAAAGCGAATGACTTGGGAGAATTCGACGGGCTTATCACCTTCAGAGAGAAGAGGAGTAAGAATTCGCCATCGTCCAGCCACACGCCTTTGGTCCATCGAGGCGATTCTTCTGCTTCTTCTTCTTCCTCCAGAGCTGCTCTACAACCAGAATTCGCTGTTGCGGATGATGACCTGGAATTGGCGTTGCAGCTGAGTTTGGCTGAGGAAGAGAGCAGAAAGGCGTTTGTTCAGTGTGAGACGAGTGAGGATGAATTCCCGCCGCTTGGGGGAGATGGGCAGGGGAAGGGGAAGGGGAGGGCTTGGTGAAGACGTTTTGTGGATGGAGGATAGGAGATGAGTTCACGCTTATGTTGAGTGGGCCTATTATTATTATAATTGCCTTTGCTGCTTAATTGATAGTTTACTTCTTTCCAACAATAAATCATTGACTGCCCTTTTGCTGAAAAGTTCTACGTGACGGGTTTACGATGGATGTTCTGATGAACTTATTTCAACTTGTCCATCCTCATTCTGTGCCCTGAATCAGTAGACCAAGGTTAGCTGCAGAAGTTGTATGTAACATCCACTCGGCCACTCGGACGACCCGGTCCTTGAGTTTGCAAACCCTAAACTAGTGTACGTTCTTTCGTTAAATGATAGGTTGACGTAACAAGCGGCTCTCCCATCAACCTAGCTTGGTCTGGTGGTCTAGTGGTATGATTCTCGCTTAGGGTACAAACTCTAAGTTTCTTTCTCTCGTTCTTTCTTCAAGCAAAAAAGGGAGATAAATAAAATATGCGAGAGGTCCCGGGTTCAATCCCCGGCCAGACCCTGTTTTTTTTTTTTTAATTTTGTGTCTTGGTTTCTTTTTTGGGGGGTCTTTGAGAAGATTTGCTTTATGTGTGTATACTCTGTTTGCTTGTGTGTTAGGTTTTGGGTTTTTGTTGAACTCCTGCGTTGCGCTTGCTTATCTTGTCTAGTCTACGTCCTTGTCCTTCCCTATTAATATATGCTTGTGTTTATCTACTACTATGTGCTGTTCTGCTGAGTACTTACTTACTTACCTACGGCTTTGACTTGTATTTATTTATTTATCTATGCAGAGATGGAGAGACTAGAAGAGGGAAGGGAGTAAGGAAAGAAGGGAGGGTGTATGTAAAAGGAAGTAAGGAAGTAAAATAAGAGAAGTAAGTAAGTCTAAGACTGTGTATATAGTCTCGGGTGGATGAAACCGAGGGCTGGAACTATTATATAGAGATAGATAGATAAGTAGGCAGGTTAAGTAGAACGCCAATGCAATCAATGTCTGTCTCAAGAAGCCCGAGAGAGACATGTTCGTTTCATAATTATTTTATTCTTGAATTGTTTTTAAACTGTGTATAGACTACTACCTACCTACTCTTCAGAGGAGATAGATAGAGAAGGCAGACAAACGTAAGTAAGTACTTTAGCGTCGCGGCTCATGGAACAGTGTGCAGTGCAGTGCAGTGCAGACTCACCCTATCTGCAGCCATGCCATGCCCTCTTCTTCTTGTACTGCTTGCTGTATTGGTGAGACTCTGAAACTGACAAGAGAAAAAGAAAGGACATCTACTTACTATCTTTTGCATGTATGGGAGGGAACCCAAGCAGGAAGGAAAAGCATGACAAGACCTGTCTTTGCTACGGCGGAAGAAAGAAAAAACTACCAAGGCCTAGAAAAGAAATATTGTATAAGGTGTTCATCTAACTAGTTTACTTAGTAAGTGTGCATGTCTATAAATGAGAAAGAACAAACCTGTGCACAGAAAATGTGAGATAAAGAAATCGCCACAGGAAAAGAAAAGTTCGGACTAGATGCCACCTGGATTAGGTACAGTGTCTCACACCATACAAACACATATATCTATGCTATCTGTAGTTAGTTGTTTACATTTTTCCATCCTTCTCGAATTCATACGAATACGATACAACGCAAATGTACCTACCTATACAAAGTGTCCTTATAATACATACTTACATACATCCATCCATCAAACCACCAACAACCATCCCAAAACGCCAACTACCCAAGCGACCAACCCCCGGCCGGGTCCCGGTCCCCTTGGAGCCGAGTTATTCTCCTCGCTCGTACCCGTATCCGTATCCGTATCCGTAGCAGTAGGCGGCGCAGGAGCCGTGGCCGAAGGCATCGCTACACTTGTTGAACCATCACTCCCAACACTACCACTACTACCGCCGCCGTGAGTAGGACTAGGCGTAATAACCGTCGTAGAAGCATCATACCCAGCCGACGAAGAAGAAAAAAGACCCCAGGTCCACGTCCACGTCCACGTCGAGATGGTCACGCCCTCGGGCCCTATCGTGATGGTCTCGCCACCTACGACCGTCGTCGTCACAGTAGTAGTAGTAGTAGTAGTAGTAGTAGTAGTAGTAGTAGTAGTAGTAGTAGCCGTTTTCTCTTCTCTTTGCCCAGTCGCCGTCGTCTGCTGTTGCTTCTCTACCGAGGGACTACTGAGCGTGTAAGTGACGCCTTCGATGGCGACGCCCGAGACGCCGACACGCGAGATGGTGGCGCCGCCCACGACGAAGTAGTCCGTGTCCGTGGCCACGGCGTCGGGACCGCCGTGCGTCTTGCCGTCTACGACGATGCCCGAGGGTCCGATTAGGATGGTGCTGTCGTCGATTATGGTCGTTATGGTCGCTCCAAGCAGTGTTGTTGCTGCTGCTGCTGCTGGTGGTTCGGGACTACTGGGTGGTGTAGGCGCGTAGTTGATAGTCGTCCCCTGTATGACTACCCTGTCCGACCCGATTGCAGTGACCAGCTCTGCGCCGAACACCACGCGCGTCGTGTCCAGATCGACCTGTTGCGTCTGTGGCGGTGGCGGTTGTGATGGTTGGGGGAATAGCAGCGTCTGAGAACCGGGAAACACGATCCCGCTCGGACCCATCGTGACGGTCTGCCCCTTGACCACCACGGGCGTAGACTCGGGCCCGACTGTGAAGGGTGTGCTGTCCATCGTCACGGTAGCGACGCTAGGTCCGTCCATACCGACGACTATGCCAGCGATCGTAGTTCTGATACTGGTAGGTGATGGCGCGACGCCTCCACTGCTATCTGCACCCACGCTGGGTAATCGTGACACCTTGGCGCCGGCGCCGTCGACTTCTGTCGGGTCAATGACGAAAGTGTTGCCATCCACGACCACTGTCGAAGTGGGATGCGCCGGGTCGTCGGCGAACGTCTTGTGGTTGATGACCACGTTGCTGGGCATCACGACAACCGTGATGGGAACATCCTGCGGCGACATCGGGGGTAGAGTCGGGATCGGCGCGGTCGCGGTGACGATGACGGCCGTTTTGACGTTCTGGTAATCGGGGGACGTGTTGCCATAGTCCGGTGCGGGCGCATTGCCACCGGACAAGGCCAAGCTGTGTACAAGGCCCGCGGGGTCAGGCGCTCCGCCGTAGTCCGGGGGCCGCGAAGTGGGAAACACGACGGCCGGGTTCTTGTCCGTCGTCAAAAAGGTGAGGGTCGTCTTTGTCGATTCGCCCGTCCGCAGCTCCGTCGTATCGGTGTGGAACCAGCCGGACAGCCCCCCTTCCTCGGTCGCCGTGGTCGGGGCGGCCGTCGTCTGCATGAGCGAACATGTCTTCCCCGAGCTGTTGTCACACATGGTGACGGTGGAAGTAGGCGTGCATAGGTTAGGGGTGCTGATGGTGGGGAAAGGCGGCGTGTAATCGACCGGGTCCCCTGCCCATGTTATCGTCCAGGTGTGGATGATAGAATAGGTGATGATGGTGCCGGACGGGCTGAAAGAGGTGGGCGTGCATGGATTTTCGGTAGATGACGACGTCCTTATCTGAGTGCTTGAAGGAGCGATCTCCAGCGACCCGGGGAGGAGTTGCGCAACAGTGCCCAGAGATGCGTCCAAAGATGAGGAGTTGGTGAAAATTCCTGTATTTGCTGTTGTGATGATAGAGGAGAATGTTGATTCCTCCAAGCTTGTCGAGTTGACCTGGCTACTTATCCTTGTGGTCCACGGCCTTGTGAGTGGTGGACTAAAGGGTTTTGTGATGCTGATTATGCACGTGTTTGGGAATATTGGTCCATAGCCGCCCTCCGTACCGAAACTTGACGGAAGAGTAGCTGTCTTGGACAAGAAGTCGTCAACGTTGCTCAGAGTTGGACCGTCTGAAGCTATTATAGCTGACGTTGTAGGCTGCGGCCATGATTGCGATTGTGAGGGTGCCGTCTCCGGCTTGGTGATAGTCGTGGAGACAGTAATTGGCACATGTCGAGCATCTGTAGTCGTCAAGTTACCTCTGACAGCTAGCCTGGGGAAATAAGGCTGGTTCCTGGCTCTCGGATCTAGAAGGAGTGAATTAGCAGAGATTAGGTAGAATCCTTCGATCGAATGCTCACTAACCTGCCCCGACACGCCATTCACCGGAAAACAAGAGCACCGCACACCATAGCGCTGCCTTGACTGCTGCTGTCATGGTCCGATGCCAGGTCGCTGGGGGTTCATGGCCATCCCATCTGACGTCGCAATCTCATTTCACCAAAAGACAAGGGACCAAGTTGGGAGGACACGATGCTCGAGAGAGAGGGGGAGAGAGACAGAGAGAGAGAGACGCAGAGACAAAGGTGTAAGTCAAGTTGTGCCACTCCGGATGGTGTTAACCTAGGGAAGACGCGCTACCATCCGGGCGGGAATCATGTCGTCTTAATTGTGGAGCAGGCAATGTTTAGTACAAGATTTTAAGATTGATGAACAAGATTTCGGAACAAGCTTGTGTTTTAGTACGGAGTACGGAGTACAAGCAGGACTTTGTCGACCTGCCTAGCTTCACCCTGTTACCGCATTGGCGCCGGCCCCTAATAAACTTTAGGTAGTTCGGGAACCATGTGAATGCTTGGGTCCTAATAGGCGTGCTTTAGAATGCATAAGATCGGCTCTACAACACAAGCAGCATCTGGATGCGTATGTGCTCTCCGGCACCGTCATATTATATATACGGGGGGACGTGAGAGAGGTATATGCCGGGTAATAGGTACAACATACATCCGGCTGTACTACAGCACGACTAGGGATGTTAAAGATTTAGTACAGTTGTACTGTAAATTAAAATTCGGATTATGTTGTTGTAGGGAGATGCAGAGAGTATACAAAAACACCAATCCACCTATTTCAGCAATTGCTTATCACCCTCTCCGGCCTGGCCAAAATGTGCTTTTTTGTCTCGAAACATCAAAGTTCTCGTTAAAGCAAGAGAACTCTCAAATCTGAGACCCGACATAGGGCTCCTGACGCCCGTCGTGGTCGGAATTCGAACCCCTCTGTCATCTGCATCTAAACTGATGCGGCCTCGAGAACCCTTCTTAGCCCTACTGGATATTCGGCTCGATATTACCATTTCCTAGCTCCTCCTGATCCTCTGCATCTGTTGCACCCATCTATGTTTTTCTCCTTGCAGATGATAGCCACGCAACCATAGTCGTAGTTCTGGAATCCATCGAAATGGTAGCATTGCTTTGGGTAATCCAGCACCAGGTGGGCAATGTCCGACACGTAAAGGCTGAGCTCGTACAGATATCCATGCAGGACAGACTCTGTGTTGAATGTCAGGGCCTCCATGAGATAACGGGTAACGGACTGGTGGTAAAGGTTGCGGATCAGTTCGTCACAAACAATCAGTGAGTGCTATCTCTTAGCATTCCTTTCCCGACTGGGGAATGATCCCAAGCTCTGTATGCTGTGTTGGCTGGTTGAAGGAGTTTCATAGCTCAACGCAGACTCCTGGCGGCTAGAGTTCAGCTAACCAAGTTCTAGTCGTTGTCATTTGGTTGAGCCTTTGCGCTGCTTCATGCGTAGTAGGGCTGTTTTCCTGCCCTCCAGGGGTTTCTGCAATTCGGCGAACCTGGGTATGTTGGCTCGTAGGTATCCGGCCATGCCAGTGAATGTCTCCAGATCTTTGAGCGAAATTGGGAACTTGATCTTTGCGATCGCCTCCAGTCGGTCCTTTGTCGTGGACAGTCCGAAAGAGTCGACTCTTCGGCCTAAAACCAGAATTTTTTCCAACATTATGTCCATTTGGCGCATATGCGTTGCTGTTTTTGTATCCCATTACCAGGCAATTGAAAGTAAATTGGCCCTTCAGGAGGCAGAAGTAATGCTTGTCCCAGAACGCGTGAACATCGCAACGGAGAACAACAACAGCCCAGTCGTCTTCTTAGCTACCGGATATCAGCTGCATAGTCCCAACCTTACGTTGCAGTTACATGTTGCAATAAACATACTATAGGAGACTGAATAACGAGCCCTCTTCGAATGTATTATCGGATCACTTATACCATTTTATCCGATGCTGGAAATTGGGTTAGGAATAACTGTGTGTGGAATCTTCTCGGCCAACTTCTGGTCAAAGCTTCTAGTTTGCGTTTTTATTGATATTCGGACTTGCTTGTGAAGACCTTTCCCGTTTTGCCGAAGACATCATGCAAGCATAGGAATTGGAAGCAAGGGAGCAGTGATAGTTTAGAGCGGGCTAACAGTCGACAGAATTGATGAAGACAATGTGGACGAAACAAATGGGTGCGCGGAGAAGTGGACAAGGTGACGATTGATGGTGATATTGCGACGTAGATAGAGGGAAGAGTGGGATTACAAATTCGACGCTTGGTCGGGCGAGGAAGGGGAAAGGCTTCCAGATAGCATTTCGTCAACATACAGAGTCCCGCCTTCCGTCCCGTCTTCTGTCCCGCCTTCTGTCCCGCCTGTGCGTGGATTGCCACTGCCAGCATAGGAGAGGCATTCGACACAAGAGGGTGATTGCGACTGTAGATAGAGGCAGACTTGAGGAAACTAGCATGTGTTCTCTCTCGTCTACATAGGCAGGTACTCCTGGACTTCTGTAATGTTTCCAGAACTTGAAGGCAAGCTAGAATATGGAGATTGGACTAACCTTAGCACGGGATGAATTACCTGCCTTGGCCCTTACGTACTTAATTGCTCCCATTAAGGTTAGCATTTCGTATTTCCCATCAAATGGCCTGTCGCGGTGTGCTTTTGCTATTCAAGTTGAACAACAGACTGCACAGTATTGTTGTTGTATGACTGTCTCGTAGAGTTTCACAACCATATTCGGTGAAACCTGGAAGAATACTACTATGTACACAGTATCATCTATCTATCTAGATAACCTTAGTCCCAACAGGGAAGGTTGGTAGAAGAATCCGACTAATTCCAACTAGAATACTGCTGTACAGCATACTGTGCGCAGGGGGACCTAATCTGGAATTCTTCTTCCTTGTGCTCCTTTCCGAAACCAACATCATTTACCAGGGGATGAAGGGCATCTAGGACTTCTTCAAAGTTCAAGGACTACTTTACAGCTTCAGTACTCTTCGCCCAACCACACTCGCCCGGTAAGTATGTTTGTAATTACTGAGCTATGCCGTGTGAGCAAATTACCGGTCTGGTCCTGTGTAGAATTTGATGGACTCCACGAAACGGCTCTCCAAGGACGACGACTGCCCGCTGCCGGCAAAATCGACCGGAATTGCCAGAGCATATTTATCCAAATATCCTCCATATTGACCGCCACAGTGGTAAGCCTCGCTCCGCAATAAGCCTGTGGCCTATTTCGTTCATCGATATTCCGTCCAGTGCGGCCATGGTAGACAGTGATTGCGGGCTGAGAATTCATGAAACAAAGAACGCCTTGCCGGAGTCGAGAGTCGCAAGTGCTGTGCATTCCTGGCCGTTTCAGATCGCTGGGTTTCGGTAACCCATTTGCAGTACAAGTATGCAATTGAAGTGGCAAACGTGTAACGTGAAAGAAGGGGAAAAAGGAAGCAGGATTTAAAGTTGCCCAATCCGCGCCTCTATGTGCCATTGGGGGCGTGGGCTGGTAAATCAACCGATCAAATCCCGGACAAGGATTGACGAGTGTCCCTGAATCCTTTCGTACCAGGGAGCCTTGCAATTACGTGCCAGTGCAATCGCATCTTTCTACACACACGACACCAGCAGCAGTGTACTATGGTAGGCGAAGCACGCAAAAGGGCCAAAGGCCAGTGTATCTCCATGTGTCTGAATCTGGTGAGGAAGTAGACTAGAGTCAGTGGAGTGGTGACACTCTAGTGACTCTGCGAATACATAAGAGATACACGAGCGCGCTCGCCCGTTTCTCTTTTCCAGCATGATCCTAACAGTCCTTACCCCTTTGCAGAGTTCTGAGATTCCATGCGGATACTTTGTAATCTGGCCATGACGGATGACATGCCAGACTTCGACCAGCAGTTCCTTTAAGTTCACCATACAGTACACAAGGCATTTCGCACAGTCCAACTGTAATCTGTACTGTCGAATATTGTACAGTATCGGTGTTTCCACTCCATACAAGGCACTGTACAGAGACGCATCAGATCGGTCCCTTCTTCCAGGCAACAGGCAGCTACCAGGGAAAGAAGTATCCTTCTGTATCGGTGATCCTATCCTATCCGTTGTTGCTGCTGGGCAACAACTTTCACCATGTACGCTAGCGCAACGCAAAGACCGAGATTGCCGTGTCATTACCTAAATTCATCTCCACGATCGGTTCTTCCCTCTGTCACAGTACTAACAAATCTATCAAGTATCAACAGAAAATAGGTGCTAAGGTTACTTTATCGTTGACATTGATCTGGAACGGAAGATCGACGTGACTGGCATGGCTGGCTGAAGATCAAATGGAAGGAGGAAAAGACAATCTCTGTACGTTCCCTATTTCGCCTAGCCGTTCTGTAACGTTCGAGAGGGTTTCCGAGCGAAAGCTGGGATCATGTACCCCTTCCACGCCAGAACCGCGCATATGTACATACTTTCCCCTGAGTCCCTGACCGGGGCCCCCCTGATAAGGTGTAAACACCTGCCACATCGCTTCAACTGACAAGGACTAATCCCTGTCAGCTGTGTGGTCTGAGGCGGGAGACCCGATCGACAACAGGCACGCTACAGGCTGACATACAGCACCTCCAGCGATCTGGGTCATTAGACTAACCTTAGACTACTATGTATGTGTAAGATCCCTTGTCCTTTTTTTTTTTTGCATTTGCACCGTTTTCCACCTCCCACTCTCCCACTCCCACCGCCAAACAACACAGAACATACCAGTGACACCACCCGGCGGCTATCATCTCCAGGCAGACTCGTAGAGCACTCTGGGTAATTTGCGGGTGGTATTTCAACGCTGGGGACTCACTACTTACCTACCTACTTTACTTTTGTTGCATCAGGATTGGGGAAACGGATGGAGCCGAACGGCACGAGAGCTTTGGAAATAGGCGAGCGCCCATGAAACCACCTGAAGGATCAGTGGTAATATCGGGCCCTGTGTACGACCCCGAGGTGGTGCGACGAGCCGCCGCGAGACAATGTCGACGAGGAAGCCCGTCGCGCCTCTTGTTTACGCCTCGACCTTGATCGCCAGTCTTGCCCGCGCCGATGGTCCCAGTGCATTGTGGCTCGAGCCATCGCTAAAATGGCAAGTCTGATACTGATAATACGGCTACCTGTCGGAGAGTGGCCCCTAACCTAGTACTAACCGACATCATATACAGGTATGGCATCGATGGTAACTGGTCGTCGACGAGCCTCTTCGTGGGCGAGCCCATCCAGGAACTCCATGTCCTCGTGAGCACCAGCATCTCGGAGCTATGGGTCGTAGAGACTTCTGGGTGTGGGAGTAAGTCTCCCATTTCTAACCTTCTTGCTCGTGTCCCTTGCTCGTGTCCCTTGCCTTCTGACCCTTCTCCCATTAGGCTCTCTCTGCGACGATGACCGCGGAGGCGTCTTCAACAGGAGCGCCTCCAGCAGCTGGTCGCCTATGGGATTATGGCAGCTTGGGCTAAGTTCGCCCGGATTTTATGCCAATGGCGACTATGGGATGGAGACGGTGGTGGTTTCCGACAGCGTCCACAAATCGCAGACGTCCTTGAGAAAGCTCATCGTCGCGGGCATCAATGACACGACGCCCTACCAGGGCCTCTTCGGGCTGGGCATGACACCCGGCAACTTTGGCGGCGTTATCGCCCAGAGTCCTATCGCGTCCATGGTCGAGCAGAGCGGCATCATACCGAGCCACAGCTACGGTTACACGCCCGGCGCTTACTATGGTAAGACCCCCGCAGCAGGTGACAGACAGAGAATGAGAGACGGCCTTTGGACGGCCTTTGTCGTGTTCTTGAATGCTGACGCCAGATGGAAACTCCAGCTGGAACCCGGGGTGTCCCCATGTCTTTAACGCTGGGTGGCTACGATGAGAATCGCTTCGAACCTCACGATGTTCAGTTCAGCCTCAACGCCACAACCAGGCAGCCGCATGCCCTGGTGAGAGCCATCACGGCATCGGTGTCGGATCCCCAACAAGCGCCCTCCGCGTGGCCAACGTCATCGAGGGCTTTGTTGTCTTTCAACGAATCTGTAACCGCCCTGATCGACAGCTCGACGCCGTACCTATGGCTCCCGCCAGATATATGTGATCGTTTCGTCAGCGCTCTTAACCTCACTTGGAATGAGACCTTTGGCTTGTATCTGTTCTCTGACCTTGATAACCTGCAGCGTTACAGGGCGGCGCCCGATCTTTCCTTTACCTTCACCTTGTCCAGCTCAGACTACACAGACAATCTTGGGACCCCCTTAGACCTGCCAGGTGTTGTCAATATCACAGTCTCGTCGAATGCGTTCATCCAAACGTTACGATATCCATTCGGCGGCCTTATTCCGTACGGGTCGGCAGCAGTCCCGTACTTCCCACTGAAGCGGGCGGAGGATGGAGGTCAAGCGATCATCGGACGTTCGTTTCTACAAGAGGCTTACATCATAACCAACTACGAGAAAAGCAGGTTCTCGCTACACAAGGCCCGGTTTCCCGCCGATCCGTTGATGGATACGTCCATCCAGACCATCGCAGCTTCACCGAGCAATCCATATCCCGGACCGCCCGAAGAAGAAAGTTCCTACATGGCGAAAAGCGAGATCGCCGGCGCCGTCGTGGGCTCTCTTGTGGGAATCATAATCATCATGACGGCTCTGGTCCTCGCAAGGAGGAGATACCGATCTGAAGAGGCGGCGCATGGTAGTGAGAACGAGAGTGAGGAAGATAAGAGATATTCTGCCGCGGAACCGGACTCGCCTATAAGTCCGATGGGCTTAGCTTTGTTTCGAATGAAGGCCAGATCAAAGTTTCGCCCGACAAGGTCATCGAAGACGGTGTGTAAGAAGGAGGGGAAATCGAAGGCAAACGTCAAAGTCCAAGCCTACGAAGTAGGTGCGGACTGTAGCCATGAACGCCACGAGTTGCCCGCACGCCCATTGCCTGTCGAGCTTGACGCCATCGACACGACGACGGCGTATTTTGTCGGCTCCAACGGAGAGGATACACTTAGGCGCCAGAGTTCCTACGACCGACCAGAAGGATGGGCTCGCCCGCTTGCAAGCCCGTCAGGTGCTGGAAATGCAAATAATAAAGCCCTACATGTACCTCCACGGATCAATGTGCACTGCCAGCGCTCAAGTGCCGACAGCCCCTCGCCGGCCTCGAGCCCGTCCTCGCAAGATTATCCTATCGGGGTCCCATCTCCTATAACGCCACCCAGCGATGGCTCAACCTTCTTCGGCGACTACCCCTCGCCCGTAGCCGGTTTCTTTCCCACCCGGACCCTTTCGAGGTCTACCATATCTAATCCTACCATGGCATATACACCCCCATCCCCAACGAGTGCCAACGATCCGGCAACCATCGGACGCTCCGTATCATCGGTTGCCCCTCGTTCCTATCAAGACGCCAGCCCCTTGCCTCCGCATTCGTTAACACGCGCACCCATTCAGCGAACACCAATTGATACCTCAAATATCGTCTGTCTGGGACCTCTGCCGGAAAATGTTCAACTGCCACATCCGCCAATAACACGCCGAAACCAGGGCGCACAACTTAATGGCGTCGCGTTGCCCCCTATGCCTCCGATACCTCCGACGCCTCCCGTGCTTTCCCCAAATACTTCGAGGAGACAGTCGATGGCCGATACCCTGGGAAGTAATTACACGCTTGAGGAGGAGGCCAGGGCCGCCGCGGCTCGGGAGGCTGCAGCAGCATTTGAGAGGATAGACGGTTTCGACATTGTCCACATTCCACAGATGGCTCACCAGCGCTATAGCTGGGAAGAGGAGCGGCGATCATAGGAGATGCGTCGCCTGATAAAAGCAGATGCTGGGGTTCTATATAGCCGTTTCCGTCTCGCTATGAGGAATCTCATTCCGCTCTCCCCCTTTTCACCTCACCCTTGTCCTATTTAATAAGCAGGGTCTCGTTATTTGCGTTTTTTTCTTTTTCGATAACATATATACCTTGGAGAAACGGGCGTTTTCGTGCGAACTTTTCATTAGAATTCCTCTTGGGGCAGCGTCGGAGTTATCACAACGGGGTTTGGGAGGTCTTGGGTGCCGGCCTTTTTTTCGAGTACCTTTTATTTGGACAGGCTTTCTGAAAGGAGCTCGGAAGCAAAAGAGTGGGAGTTCAGAAGTGATGGTTGTTCTTGACCCGGGAGAGAGGGGCGCTTTGGTGAGCGCTTTGTATAAGGTTTTCAAACATGGCATTGGGCCGTGTGATGTTGTGTTGTGGCGTGCTGAGTTGAGCTGAATTAGAGAGATAGTATTTGGAAGAGTATATCTTGATCAGTAGCTGGGATAGGATGGGATAGGTATTTCTCAGCTCAAGAATCAAAATCGGAACTTGATCCTGATTGACCTAATCTTCCCTTATATGTTTGGGTTAGGTAATTTAGGTAGTGTTACAAGAGGTAACCTATCAAAGTATACGGCGCAATAAGGAAAAAACAAAAAAGGTCGTCATTTATGGTGTGTAACGTGTAATGCCACCTGGGTTAGTCAAAAAAATACTCAGACCATAGATAGATGGGGTAAATTCAACAGAAATCCCCTTCCATCCTCCTCTTTTTCTTTCCTTAGGTACTCTATATATCTCCATGCCTACGTCTCTTACCCTACCTACCCCTACCAAACCTCCTCCCAGAACAAAAACCGTCTATGCAACACCTCCCTCGCACTCTCCTCGTCCGGCGCCAGCCCGCCTTTGACCAGACACTCGTACAGCGCCTTCCTGACCGCCTCGGGCATCTTGCCCGAGCTGCCGCAGAGACAGATGATTGCCCCCTTATCGCTCTGCCGGAGGAGGGCGCAGATCCTGGCTGCGTTTTCGAGGATGCGGTCTTGGACGTATGTCTTTTTCTTCTTCTTCATGGTGGTGGTGATGATGATGTCCTTGTTAGTAGTAGTAGTGGTGGTGGTGGTGCTAGGTTTGACTTGGGATTGGGATTGCTCTTCTTCATCATCGCGCGAGAAGGCGGTGATGACGTCGACGCCGAGAGAAGGGTACTCGTCCGAGAAGTAAAAGTCGGCGGTGCGGTTCCGGGACCCGTAGAAGAGGAGGGTTGGGGGTCTGGTACTCGCAATAATAGCAGGAGTGCTGTTATTGCTGCTGTCTTCGCCGTCGATAACACGATTGGTTTTGGTTTCAGCGTCCGCGGAGGAGGAGGAGGAGGAAGCGTAATTGTTCTTCACGTGATCCTCCCAGAGGACGTTCCGCTCATGCAAGAGCGCGCGAATGGGCGCGACACCCGTGCCCGGTGCGATGGCTATCAGGGGCATGCTGATATCCGCTAGTCTCCTATCGTGATTGCTGCGCACGGCAAGCGAGATGGGAGTGCCTGGAGCAAGGGACCCGATATACCGCGAGCAGAGCCCGTGCCTGGTCTTGCGCAAGACGGTCTTGTACCTGACCAGAGCGATGAGGAGCTCTATCGCCGTGGCGTCGGGATACCGGTCATCCCGCTTCAGCTGGCCGCCGCTCGCGATGCTGTACTCGCGGCCGCGTATCACGGGGAACACAGCCGGGATGTGCTGGTACGGGATCTGCACGGTGGGGAAGTCCTGCAGTACCTCGAGCGTCGACCTGCGCGGCCGGGACGTGTAGTCGTAGAACTCGTCCGTGTACAACGGGTTGCCGAAATCGCTCAGTCTCTGCTTGTGCGTGGGCTCGTCCGTGTAACAGGCTATCTGGGCGAAGAATGAGCGCCGGGGTATGCAGGTGATGTCGTAGTTATGAGTGAGGAGTTCGCGGAGCGTGCTATTTTCGAGGGGGTAACAATTCCTCGGTACCTTGTTCGGGGACCCGAGATCCTGACGATTGTGGTGTACAAACGGCTTGTCGGCCACATCGCCCCAGCCCATGAGGTCGATGAGGGCCTGTACGTCCTGGGGGAAGTTCTTCGGATAGATGACGGCCACATCGCCGGGAGAATAGTCCAGCCGACTCCCGTCATCGGTATTCGGGACCAGTATACGCACGTGTCGGACATCTTGCCAGTGAGAGTCTGGGGTCACCCGTTTATTCTCCGTCACTAGCCCATACTGCGAATCCGGGACAGGGAGGAGACCGACGGGAGGACTACTTTCACCTGCACTGACTGAAGCATCGAGGGGCTGCTTCGAAACTGCCCCTCGTAATATGGTGAGTCTCTCGGGGATGTCCTTGCCCCTGGATAATTTAGTGGTACCATGATCCGATGGACTTCCAGACAAGGGCTTATCAACAGGGGCAACCACTGGCTCGGACGCGGCTAACTCAAGGGTAAACTTGGGAGGAAGCTGCACATCTGGTGGTATGGGCAAAACGCCCTGGGGCAGTGGATACTCTTTTTCTAGGTATGTTTTCAGAGTGTGACACCACGAGAGTAAGGTTCCGTCGATGCTTCCAATGGCGTTAGCGCTTATGTCGTACAATGGCATTAGAATAAAGTGATTCTCACCCGTCTTCATGGCGCTCGTCGGCTTCGCCACGGGGCAGAAACTCAACCGCGCCGAGCTGTGTGAGACGCTTATGTAATTTACGTGCGGCCCAGTTGTATCTAGGCAAGGGAGGGTTAGCAGTTATGTCAGAGAGAGCGAGAGAGAGCGAGAGAGAGCGTGTGTGTGTGGGAGAGGGAATCTGATGCGTACTGAAAGTATGAGCTGTCTCCAAGACCAAAGGTGGTGAAGTTGACTCGGCTTAGACAGCCGGGCTGAAGACGCTTGCGAAGGAGGCTTTTCCAGAACTTGCGAGCGTTCTTGGGTATGTCCCCTTGACCGGTCGTAGCAATGACGAAGACGACGAGAGAGTATCGCAATAGGTCGCTCTGGAAGGCAACGGGATTGGTTAATGCTATTTCTCATCTCACTCTTCATTCTATGCCTCCCCTGTCTCCTAGGTCACCACTTCACAGCGGGGGGTGGGGTTGGGACAATGTCACCTTTCATCCCCTCAATGCATGAAGCTGTACTGTTGTAACTGTTTTGCCTCGACTCACCAGCTCAACGTCGTTCATCTCTTCCAGCGATGTTTGAAAGCGCAGCCTCATAGCCATGCGCTCGATATCGCCGGCGGCATCCTCGCTGTTGCCGGTTTCAGATCCGTAGAGGATGAGGATGGTCCGAGGAACAGAGGTATCCATTCTAAAGACACACAACAGTTAGACCATAGGTGGTGCATATAGCCGGTCTGTCTAATCTAGTATGAAGACTCAATTACTGTCCCAACAAGTATCGCATCCTCGGACCGTTGTATTGCGCAAGATGATGCATGTGAATCAATGGACAGCGTACCTCCTTCTATAAGTCGCGTTATGTCATGCTATGAGATGCTTTAGCGCCTGAAAACTTAGGTTACCTAAGTAAGTATCATAGAGGGGCCGTGAACCGCAAAACCGCTTATGTCAACGCCCTATCTAATATGCCCCAAAATTGCCACACTAAAGTTATTCATTGTGTAGCGCGAGATCTTGCCTTACTCTTCAAGTTGTCTCTGCGGGGAGCGCTTCGTTGTCCGCCGGTGCGTCACCGGACGCTAGCTATGTCTGGTAGCTAAATCGTGGCCAAAAGTCCCCGTTGCCTACAAAGGCACACCGATATTGTCTACACCGATTGTTTGAATGGACGGACATTGGGTGGCATGGCGATTTCCAGCCTGACAACATGAATGGAATGCATAGGGGTAACGCCATCCTAGCACATGCCGGCGTCAGTTACTCGTCTACCTAGGGTATTCTGGCTGCAGGACTGGAATGTGTCTGTCAGTTTCTATACAGTAGAGGGTACACTCCAGGACTCTACACCGGCAAACCCAACGAGATTGACAATGTTAGCATGTTGCTAGGGTAACAGTCGGAATGGCAGAATCAGTTCCTCTGGACAGCCTATGAACTATTTTCCTGTACATACGTAGCAATCTCAGGTCGTTTCTTGCAAGGGCAAAAAGGGGGAAATTGACCCCTTACCCATAAGCCAGCTGAACTTGGAGCAAATTCTACTGCTGTCCTGCTGTAATGCTGTATGCTGTACAGCGCTATGAGGTGTATACGAAGAGGGGTCGAGGACAAGACATGATGGGGGGTGTATATAGCAATACCCCCGACCCTAGTCTCCTAGGTTAGTACATAGCATCCTCTGTTGGTTGGATGGTGACTGCAGCTTCTAGAACCTCAACTGCCGGCCGGCCAACAATGTCGCCTCTCAGATCTCCGGAATCATGATCGAAATGCCAACATCTGTCAGTACCACTTTCCCTTGGCATCAAAGAGTCACCATGGGATCCGTCTTACAGACTCTGTCATGACGCGGAATTCGGATAATGAAGGGTGACTACCGACCTGATAGTCAAGTGCGATCTTACTACACAAAGCTGATCCTATGTGCAGGGCAGAGCTTCGAAGCCGTCTCCTCTCTTTGTTGTTTTCCTTGGGTTCCTATCGAAGGGACAACTTGGATATAGCAAACCGTTATCAGAAACACGACCATGATTGTTTCCTCGACTATGGTCGGTTTTGACCTGGGACGTTTCATATGTGCAATTATTCCAGGTCCCAAACACTAAAGTGTGTTGCTCGATCATCATCCATCTTTCTAGAGTAATTCAGATCGCAAGTCTACGGCAAGTACCACGTGGGCATCTTCTGAGATGACTGTGCAACCTAAATCACCCAAGAACTGACGTCCTTTCACCCCCGGACGCATGCAGCTTTCTTAGCCCAAGCCAAATGAAAACAACTGGTATCACTTGTAACGTCCAACTTGAAGTTTGTCAAGCTATTTGCAGTAAGTGCTTCCACCAGATATTTACGCAAGCTATGCATTTTGGCCAACAGCATGTCAAAAACATCCTTCAAGTTGCTTGTTACATGCATGTATGTTTTGCAGTCTACTACCCGAGGAAGGTGAATGGGATTATATCCAAACTGGTGACTACTGCCCCTGAGCCCTACGTGCCTTACATGTTGCAAATGCTGGTAACTTCCTCGTACTTACGTCTTAAAGCACTGCATTATTGTGGTTGCTGCTACCTATTGCTCATGCAGCTGCCTTTAAGTGTTAAGCACAGCTCAACACTCGGCAGGTCGACACTTGGAGTAGTCCGTCCAATGGACACCTTCCCGGATACATTCAAGACTAACATACCTCAAAGGGGGAGAGCAGCCTTGACCAAACAATCAGCAGCAGTTACAATTCATCATACATGTTGTCATCATCCATAAAAGAGATCTCATCTAAACAATAGGCACTAAACAAATGCAAACATCTCTTCAACTGTTCAGATTTGAATGCCACCTATTTCCCCAGAGTTTGAAGCTGTAACACTGGCACCAGTAGACGACATTGGATGGCCCCGGTGACATACCCTGTCCATGTTACCTAACCTAAAGACTGTACAGCAGTATATGCATGGATATTTGGAGAATTAGGGGATATTAGAAGCGGCCTACAGGCATCAAGATGCACTGTAAGTTTGCTACTCGTCATGTTAAAGTGGGTATGACGAACATTTCAGGCAGAGGGACAGTTTACCATTGAATGTACCTACTCATCTTGATATGTTTGCGCATCATTCAAGGGGTCCTCCCATGCTGATTGGCCTGTAACTGAGTAGCCCCTTACCACATTCGTAGTGTCTCATTCACACCTGCCGTGGTTGCATACAATAAAGGACCCACAATCCGAAACAAGTCGTCAAAAAATTCTAGCAGGTCGCAGCATTACTTTAGTAGTCCTCTTTTCCCTTCTCCCCTTCACACCTCTCAATCCACAATCTATCAAGCCAGACTTGCGTCAACTCTCGACCAACAACTCAAGTTCTCCCCCAACTTCTCTAGGGCACGTAGCCACCCTATCTTCCTCCCCCGACTTCAATCATTGTTCACGCGTTCAATTTCCCGAACTGCTTTGAAAAACGTCCGCATATTCCTACCTCCTGCCTACACGACCATCCACTAGCATCACCTCCATCATCCACACCCACCAAGACATCATGGCTAGCACTGTGGAGAAGATCACCCAGGTCGCTGAACAGGCTGTCAAAGACGTTACCAACGCCTTGAGCAATACGTCGCTCACTGACAACAAACAAGACGAGAGTAAAGATGCCGTCCATGCCAGTGCCGCTGAGGGTCGCCGCCTGTACATTGGCAACCTCGCCTACGCGACTACCGAGGGGGAGTTGAAGGAGTTCTTCAAGGGTTACCTTGTGTAAGTCTGAGACCCTCCTTAGGCCCTGCCCACCTTCGCAATCCCACACGTCGATGCCCTTGCTCAGAATACTTGTGTGCACGTATATTTGCGGTGGCGTGGGGTGGGCACCTGGAAAGCTCTTGGCTATATCCATGGTGCTAGCACCCACAGCCTTGCACCGCAACTAATCGATACACGGAACGAGCATTGCCTCTATGCACCCCATCACACCCCAACCCGTACTGGATGGAGCGTTTGCATGATGATCTCACCACAACGGCCTTTCGATGTGTCGTTAACCAGATAGTATCGGAGCTCACACGGGAGTGGGGCAGTTGACTAGTTCGATGAGCTAACTCGATGCTATCTCTTTAGCGAGTCTGTCTCTATCCCCAAGAACCCCCGTACCGACCGCCCTGTCGGCTACGCTTTTGTCGACCTTTCCACTCCCAGCGAGGCCGAGCGCGCCATCAGCGAGCTTTCGGGCAAGGAGATCCTGGAGCGCAAGGTCTCCGTCCAGCTTGCTCGCACTCCCCAGCCTGCTGGTGAGAAGCACGAAGGCTCCGGTGGTGAGGGTGGTGAGGGTTCCCGCCGCCGAGCTTCTGGCCGAGGACGTGGCCGTGGCCGTGGCCGTGGTGGCCGGACCGGCCGTGGTGGTCGATCTGTATGTTGAGTCCTCGTCCCTTGAGTGACCTGTAGAATCCACTACTGACAGTTGCACAGGATGCCGGACACGCCGGTGGCGATGAACATGCCGATAAGACCGATACTCTCGACTCCTCTCAGGTTCTACCATTGACCGACGTCACCAACAAGGTCGATACTGACGCGTCTGACAAGAACAAGAAGGGCCCTGCTCGTGAGCGCCGTGAGCGTGGACCCCCTGCCGACGGTATTCCCTCCAAGAACAAGGTCATGGTCGCCAATCTGCCCTACGACCTGACTGAGGAGACTGTACGTATTTGACTTGCACATTTGCTGTGGTGCGGATGTGCCTGAAGATTGCTAACGCTTCGCAACAGCTCAAGGAACTCTTCAAGGCTTACGAGCCTTCTTCGGCCAAGATTGCCCTCCGACCTATCCCCCGATTTATGATCAAGAAGCTCCAGGCCCGTGGCGAACCTCGAAAGGGCCGTGGTTTCGGCTTCGTCACCCTTGCCAGCGAGGAGATGCAGCAGAAGGCCGTTGCTGAGATGAACGGCAAGGAGATCGAGGGCCGTGAAATCGCTGTCAAGGTTGCTATTGACAGCCCCGACAAGACCGATGAGGAGGCCAACATGCCCCACGAATCCGAGACCAACGGCAACGGTCAGGTGGAGCTTGCTCCTGCGGTCGACGTCTAAATGCCCACCGACGCTCTGATCAGCATGCGCCTATTGATTAGGATATAAGCCACCGCGGGCCATGGCATCTTCAGTCGTGGTGAGAGGATGGTTTATGCATGCTGGGCTGCGCGCGCAGGTGTTGAGCATTTGTGGCGGCGGATGATGATGATCAGGCGAAAATTTTATGATAGTTACGAAACGGGAGGGGCAGTAGTTGATATGGCTTCTTGATTTTGTCGACCGGGTGTTGTCGTAGGAGTTACGCTGCATCTCTGATAAACGTCTGGGTCATGATGCTTCCGCTTCTTTTAACATTCATATTCATTGTCACGGGTCATTTATTTTTGTCTCTCAGTCTCCTGTGCATTCTCGGTTTGTACACTAGGTGGTCGCCAGAAAAAAGGCGTTAAATGGGACTGGGGAAAAAGATACGAGCGATAATAGAATCACGACTAATTGATTTTGGGCATGTCTATGGAATTTGTCATGAGTGAAACTTTTCATGTATGTATTCCCGAGTACATCCGGGCGCCTTGGTAGGTAATCTGCTCTCCTTTCATGGTTTAGGCAGCTAGAAAGAGGCAGGCGTTATGTGTGCAATGCCATTTGTATTTGCATGTTGTTTTTGGTTGATTCGAGACTTTTCTTGGAGATCTCTCTTGTTGGCAGAACTTCGGGGTTATGCCTGTCGAGGTTTCCAAAGGGGCCAAGCGACCAATTAGGTGTCCCAATGGAGCTACCTTAACCTGGCATTTCTGAATGAGCCGTCTCTTTCAAGATCAGACTTGTCTAGGTTACTTAGCTTAACGTCTTCCAAGGAGCCACGTAGTACGCATGACATCAACCTCCTAATAATCAAGACTGGACCTCCGTTAGAATCTTAGAATCGTTCCTTCGCATCTGAATCTGAGCATCACATCGCACAAGTACACCTAATATCATGTGGGAGGTTGATCCAGAGACGAGGTCCAAGGTACGCCAAAATGACGACGTGCATTTTTGTCAGAACGTGGACGTTTGCAGTCTTGCTGACCAGCACGATTGAGGGACGTACTTTCTAGCTCCTCGCGATCCAAAAAACCAACAACAATAACAACTGCTGCGACTGCAATGCGCCGAACCCACAATGGGCCTCTCCGAAATTCGGCGTCTTCATCTGCCTGTCCTGTGCCGGCGTGCATCGCGGCCTGGGCGTGCACATATCCTTTGTACGCTCGGTGACGATGGACGCTTTCAAGCAGGGCGAGATCGAGCGCATGCGACTGGGTGGGAACGATAGGTGGCGGCAGTTCTTCGAAGAGCACGAGGATACCAAGATGCGCGGGCTGACCTGGGACGAGGCCACCATCTCGGAACGATACAGCGGCGAGGTAGGCGAGGAGTGGAAGGAGAGGCTCAGCGCCAAGGTGGAGAATAGGGACTACGTTCCCGGCGAGCGACGGAGCACGAGCACACCCCAACCCGCCGCGGCGAGCGCGAACAAGCCGCCCACCAGCGGCTCGCGACAGATAAGTAGATCCGGCACGCCGCTAAGCGGGACAAGGAGGACGGAGAGCCCGCATCAGCCGGGAACGAAGTCGAAGGTCGATGATAAGTACTTCGCGCGGCTCGGGGAAGAGAATGCGAACAGGCCGGCCGATCTACCCCCGAGCCAGGGCGGGAAGTACAGTGGCTTTGGCAACACGGTGATGCCGACGAATAGTGGGAGTGGCAGTGGCAGTGGAATACCGGATTTAGGGGAGCTGCAGAAGGACCCTGTTGCTGCACTTACGAAGGGTCTGGGGTGGTTCACGTCCACGGTCACAAAGACGGCCAAAGGGATCAACCAGGATTTCATCCAACCTACGGCCAAGCAAGTACGTCTGTTCCTCTATTCTAGTCCAGTTGATTATTATTACCATGCGGTTCTGGGGGGGTTTTCCATTGGGTCACATGCAGTCTAACGATATAATGCGCACGACAGTTATCAGAAACCGACTTCGCAGCCCAGGCCCGGGTCGCGGCGGGCAACGTGGGCCGTATCGCGCAGACGGGCGCCATGACGGCGCAGGAGAGGTTCAACAGGTTCGTCGAGGGGCCTGATGGATATGGCGGCGGTGCCGCTCGATCGGCTCAAGCGCCGCTTGACGAGAGCAAGAAGGACTTCTGGGACAGCTTCTCCTCGCTCGCGGACCAGAGGCACGGCACAGGCGGCAAGCACAGCTCCATCGGCACGTCGGCTATGGGGAAAGCGGCGGGGAAGAGCACTGGGCCGGCGGCGCCGCCGGCCGCGGGTAAAAAGGATGATGAATGGGATGATTGGTAAATCTTGGGTCATGGTTAGTGGTTTCGTGGCTACCTAGATTGGAGTTTTGGGGGGGATTGAAGCGACGTTGTTACGAGTAGAAATGGCACCAAATGAAGAAATACGAGGAAATGAGCTATAGAGAGAGGCCGGGCAAAAAACTGGCGTGGTGATATGGGACTATCTTCAGTTTCATCATGGTATATATATAATGGACTGAATCTTGCAGTATCTATCTGGCCCTTGTCTGATATATATTAACAGACCGATGTATGTTACATTGTTGCGACCAGATGGTGTACTCCTTCCTTCCTCTGCGCAAAGAGACTCGAAAGTCTTCACTTGCATTTCAGTAAGCCATATGAAGCCGATGATATTATAGCAACTGCAGTTTGGATCAGATACTCAGTTGGTCGTGAGAATAGATTATAGAAGCGAAGAGCATCGCTTGAATTCACTAACACTTGCGAAATGGTGATTGGGTACATCACGTGGGGCATGTTGACCTCGGTCAACCGAGAGCAGGGGAAGAGTGTCGGCTACTGCCGGTGTCGCATACAGCAATACTCTTTTCCCATCGTCATCAACCCATTCCTATCCCAACGCCAATTGCACTGTGGTTATTCTGCCAAATTTAAATTCGCAGGAAAGGGGTTCCTTCGCAGTATACTTTCCCCTCTAGGTCATGTCCGCCCTACGGATCCTGGTCCCCGTCAAACGGGTAATTGACTATGCTGTAAGCTTCATCCCTACACTTGATGCATACGACCCTTTCGATCGTGCGAGGATGCCCCTGCGACTATACTATGAGGAACTCGGGCAATTGAACACGTGAATTAATCTCCGCCTATGACGAGTAACATCTAAAGCTGACATCAATGCGACGGGGCGTAAAAAAAATAAATAGGTCAAGCCACGCGTGAACAAGGCCCAGACGGGCGTCGAGACGGCCGGCGTCAAGCACTCGATGAACCCGTTCGACGAGCTGAGCATCGAGGAGTCGGTGCGGATCCGGGAGAAGAAGCGGGCGCCGGGCGGGGTGGAGGACATCTGCGCCATCTCGGCCGGGCCGGCCAAGGCGGTCGACGTGCTGCGGACGGCCATGGCGATGGGCGCGGACCGGGCGATCCACGTGGAGGAGGACGGGCAGCTCGAGCCGCTGGCGGTGGCCAAGATGCTGCGCGCGGTGGTCGAGCGGGAGAGGAGCAACCTGGTGATCCTGGGCAAGCAGAGCATCGACGACGACGCGGCGCAGACGGGCCAGATGCTCGCGGGCCTGCTGGGCTGGCCGCAGGCGACGCAGGCGAGCCGGGTCGAGTTCGAGGGCGACAAGGTGCAGGTCACGAAAGAGGTCGACGGGGGCGTGGAGACGGTGCGCGCGAAGCTGCCGATGGTGATCACGACCGATCTGCGCCTCAACGAGCCCCGGTATGCGAGCCTGCCGAATATCATGAAGGCGAAGAAGAAGCCCTTGACGAAGATGACGCTGGCGGACCTGGGGGTCTCGGGCGAGAGCAGGTTGAAGGTCGTCAAGGTTACTGGTGAGTTGCATCTTTTTTTCACCGTCTTTATAGGTGCCTTGCTGCTGCAGTGTTTTCAAACACTCTGGGACTGGTTCTTTTTCTTTCTTTCCAACTCTAGTGAGGATCTTGAGATGCAATGCTAACAATGATTTATTTCCATAGAACCCGCCCCGAGACAAGGCGGTGGCAAGGTCGAGGATGTGGATAGCATGATTTCGAAGCTGAAAGAGCTCGGTGCGTTATAACTTTCGATTTTTGCAACGAGATAAAGCGTAGATAGGAATGTAAGGTGTATATTGTATATCTGAATACATATTTCACTACCTGCTTCTATCAACATCTATGTATGCATGCGCACCAGTGCTCCAAGGTGTGTGTGTAGAAGGGACTCTTAAATATCATCTCTGAACAAGTCCCCCTCGCCTGTCAACTACATAGGTTAGGTCACCTATATGGGGCGCGGTCAAAGATCTAAGTGCTCGATTCCCTCGACGGGGCTTACAGCTACCTACCTCCTATGTACCTTGGCATGGTGTAAGGTTACATGTAGGCTAGGTAGGCAATGGCAGTAGGTACATGTAGCTGCCTCAGGCGGACATACCTTCAGTTAGGCGCAGGTGTAAGCAGGGAACATGCAACAGGTATATATAACCCCTCTTTGAGAACCGGGTTAAGCACACAATGAGATTCCCACTGAGGCTGGTTCTGTGCCTCAGTGGAGTGGTTGACACAGACCCCCAGGAAAACGCAATTGTCCAAGTCACTCCAGTTTTCCGGTTCGAGGCCTAGCTTCGGATTCTTTTTTCCTTTTTTTTTCTTTCTCAAGACTCTTTATACCCAACGCCTTTGCTTCCACCGTCTAACCTAATTGTCACTTAACTTATGCCGTCATGTTTAGTTTCATTTCAATGCTTCGAATTGATTGAGCAAATTGATTTATATTAAATTTACTGGCAGCATACTGCTGTACCGTTTTTTGTGTGTTATATGGCGTACAGGCGGGACAATACAAGATACTGCCGGCTTGGGCTAAGAGACAGAAAGTCAAATCATTTGTAAGCTTCTTGTAGACAGACACAACAGACTCGGATCGGATTGCATATGATCGTTAGCCAGCTGTCACTCAGATATCAAAAATATTTATCGAGCTACGGATGACTAGAGATCACCCACCACATCCCGTGAAGAGATCGGAGCCTTGTCTGTTGCTCTCCCCCTTGTCGTTACTAGAAATTCGTCACTGACAATTAACCAACACGGCCACTACCCATTCAGCATTACGGCATATGTGTCAGAGACTTGGCCCTGAACCCAATTCCGAATTATAATCTTTTTTTGTATTGGCGGTGACGCGCATCTGCATTGAGCCATATGCAAGTGAGGTGATGGAGGGACCACAGAGCCGGTAGAGACGTTTTGTTGGCCCGGCAGTCAAGAATGGACCCGCCGCTTTCGGAATGGGAGAGGCGCGAGTGGAAGTTGATAACAGCGGGGCCGATGCAAGATAGCTGAATAAGGATGGGTTTGGTGCTCAACAGACGCGTTCCCATTGGCGTGACGGGGCTCGAGGGTGGGTTAGCGCCGACTAATTCTTGCTTTAGCGTTCGTCGGGAAAATGACGCCTATGGCCAATTCACACCGACTCCGACCCCACTGTCGACGACCTTTTTTTCTGGCTCTTCAAAAAAAGACGATCCCATTTGTTCCAAGAGACCAATTTTTTCCTCTTTCGCCCTTCTTTCCTGCCATTCACATCATCCCCACAGCTCAACAAACTTGCTGCCGCGTGCTGATAATAATCAACTCGCCTCGCCTCGCCTCCATTCAAACCCTTTTATCCCATCTATTCTGATTGCTTCAGGCTCCCACTGCCCTTATGGTCGGGCGTTCGTCAGTCTTCACATCCCAGGTGTGTATTTATCTTTCTCATTGTTCCGATGTGACTGTTATTGTCCGTATCCCGTCTTGTTGGCAGTACCTTTAAGGATACGCGCTGCGAGCTTGGGAAATTGTTCTCGGGCCAGGAAGGACGAGAATACAGGAATAGCGTCGTGGGCTTGTTAAATGACTCTTGCTGACATATCGATCCTCTAGGATTATATCTCTGGTCCGTTCCACCCACCTGCGAACTGACTCAAAAATGCCGAATTACTGACATAACATGGAACAGACCACTTGTGGCGGTCACTCTGCGCTTAGAAGGTCATTGAATAATCGTCCGGAACCTCTCTCTCTACCTTTACCACATCATCAAACAAGACATCATGTTTTCCCGAATTGCCTCCAAGGCTACCAAGCCCGTGGCCATGCGTGCCGCCGGCCTCAAGCCCCAGACCCGGTTCATCTCCGGGACCGCCGTGATGGCGCAGATCAACCAAGGCAGCAAGGGCCGCCAGATGCCCTCCAAGCTGTCTCGACCTACCGCGCCTGCTTCGGGCAACGAGGCCACTCTTACTATCCGTGTAAGTGGTGACCGTCCCCCCCGAACGTCGTCGACCCGAATACTGACGAGCCCCCCAGGATGGCCCTGTCTTCCACGGAACCGCCTTCGGCGCTAACTCCAACATCTCGGGCGAGGCTGTCTTCACCACCTCCCTCGTCGGCTACCCCGAGTCGATGACGGATCCGTCGTACCGCGGTCAGATCCTGGTCTTCACCCAGCCCCTCATCGGAAACTACGGTGTCCCCTCGTCCGCCCGTGACGAGTGGAACCTGCTCCGCCACTTCGAGTCCCCGCACATTCAGTGCGCCGGTATCGTCGTAGCCGATCACGCCGTGCAGTACAGCCACTGGACCGCTGTGGAGAGCTTGGGAGAATGGTGCGCGCGTGAGGGCATCCCCGCCATCTCGGGCGTCGACACCCGTGCTATTGTCACGCACCTGCGAGAGCAGGGTTCCTCGCTCGCCCGAATTTCGATCGGTGACGAGTACGACGCGGACGAGGACGAGAGTTTCATCGACCCCGGCCAGATCAACCTGGTCAAGCGGGTCAGCACCAAGGCTCCCTTCGTCGTCGAGGCCCACAACCCTCAATTCCACATCGCCCTGATCGACTGCGGTGTCAAGGAGAACATCCTCCGAAGCCTCGTCAGCCGCGGGGCCAGCGTGACGGTTTTCCCCTACGACTTCAAGATCCAGAAGGTGGCCGACAACTACGACGGTGTCTTCATCTCCAACGGTCCCGGTGACCCGACCCACTGCCAGTCCACCGTGCACAACCTGCAGGTGCTGATGGAGACTTCGCCGGTGCCCATCATGGGTATCTGTCTCGGCCACCAGCTTCTTGCCTTGGCCGCTGGTGCCCGCACCATCAAGCTCAAGTACGGCAACCGGGCCCACAACATCCCCTCGCTCGACTTGACCACTGGCCAGTGCCACATCACGAGCCAGAACCATGGCTACGCCGTCGATGCCAGCACTCTGCCCAGCGACTGGAAGGAGTACTTCGTCAACCTGAACGACGGTAGCAACGAGGGCATGCGCCATGTCACTCGTCCCATCTTCTCTACCCAGTTCCATCCCGAAGCCCGTGGCGGCCCTATGGACAGCGCTTATCTCTTTGATAAGTACATTGACGATGTTCGCGCCTTCAAGGCGTCCCAGGCCGTCTACAAGGACAACCGCCCGTCCCAGTTCATGCTGGATATCCTGAGCAAGGAGCGTGTTGGCGTGCAGCCCACGCCCTTGGCCGCTGCTGCTTGAGCTTCGTACATGATGTCTGTGGTGTTCTCGTTTCTTTTCTGGGAGGACTGGGTATTGATTTTCGACATGGCGCTGGGTTGGGTTATTTATAGCTGACGATTAATGGAAAATAATTTGAGTGATGTCCATAATTCCTTTGTTTTGTTCCTTTGCCTTTGCTTGAGATCAAGAGTTTGAAGACTCTAAAAATATTTATGACTTTAAAATATTTATACCACAGTGGATTGGTTAGGCCTGTTTCCCTCATGTTTTGCCTCTTGCCTCTGCCCTCTCCTGTTTCTCTTGCTCCTTGTCCTTCTCTCTCCTCCTTTTGTCATTCATTCACTCCCTCCTCTCTCTCTCCCCTCCTAAATCATAAAATCTACTACACTTTTCACTTCACTTCACTTCACTAGACTAGACGTAGCAACTAAAGCGACCCCTTCCCTCCCTATCCTCCTCCTTCTTTTCTCCGCTGCCTTGTGCCTGTGCCTGTGCCTGTGCCTGTGCCTGGATACTCAACATTGACTGATTGATAGATAGACTGACTGACTGACTGATTTAACTTCTTCCTACTTACCTCACCTAATCCTAACTAATCCTGACAAAATAACCTCTTTCTACTCAACACTGCTTGAAGTTGCAGAGTTAGCAAACGTAGCAAAAGCAGCACCATTTAGCAAAGGTAATTAAGTGCCAAGTAATACAAAGTAGGTAGGCAATAAAATAAACCTTTGAAGAGCAGTAGGTTAAGTAGGTACTAGTCTAGGGAAAAATAAAAAGAATTAAAATTTCCCCTCTCATTTTTTTTATACAGACTGAACTGGCTGATTCCTCTCCTCTCCTCTCCTTTTACTCTGCACATCCACAAAACACATCTGCATCCCAAGGCTCCGCATAGATGTGCTGTGATGTGAGTGATGTGCTGTGCTGTTCCGTGCATGTTTGGGGAAAGAGAAAAAAAAGAAACAAACCAGTGCTTTTTTCACTCTTCCCGTTTCTTCCCCCTTTCCTCTCGGCGCAGTGCAGTGCAATGCAATGCAGACTTTATCTTTTATTATACAATACATACAATGCAACAACAACAACAACAGAGCGTGAGTGAATGAGTGAGCAGCTAGCTAGCTAGAAAAAATAAATTAAGTAGCCAGCTCCCTTTGTTCTCCTTTCTCTTCGTCTTCCTCCTTCTCTTGCCCCGTCCGATAGAAAAGCATAGCTCTACCCGTTAAACCCCATGATTTTCCTTTTTCACAGTTTAAGTCTACACCAGCAGAGAAAAACTCAAACAAGGGTCCTCTCTCAGTGCCGATAGCTATCCCCGCGCCGACCTCCCCCACCTCCGAGACGAGAGGGTCGACGATCATCATTCCCAAAACGGTCTTCGTAGGTCGAGCCAGGAGGCCGGAAGCGATCGCCACCCCTCGGAACGCCATGAGGACGAGGAGGACGGCGACGCCGACGTCCACCGCCGCCAGCAGCGGGTCCAGTAGGCGGGCGACGGTCGCGGAAGCCGCGGTCGCGCGTATCGAGACCACCATTGCGGGCGAGCTCGCGCCGTTCCTTCTCTCTGTGCGGGGGGCGGATGCCCAGGAATATCTCCGGGCCGCGGTCGACCAGGAAGGTGTCGCGCTCAAAGTAGTACCTGTGATAGTCCTTGCCAGACTCCTCGTCGTATAGCGAGTCCTTCGCCCTTGCAAGGATGTCGAGGCGCTGCTGGGCAAGTTCGGGAGCGACGGGTCGGAAAAGAACAGACGGGCCGGTCTTGGTACTGACGAAGCCTGCCTCGTACATGTCCTGTTTGTCATGTCGGTTCGGGTACGTGGGACGGGGCCCGTATTGCGCATAGGGATTCCGGGGGCCGGTCGGGGCGTTCTCAATTCCAGAGGGACGGGATGGGCCGGTCGGGATCGATGTCTTCCGATCAAGTGGAGCTATGGGAGAAGGCGGTGCTGCTCGTTTGACAGGCGGATTCGCGTCTACCTCGTCCAGTTTGGCGACAACGTAGCCATCGTCGTCGCGATCATACACCACTTCGTAGCGAGGCATGTTGCCTCTCTCCTTGGCCCGCATCTCGGTGTCGACCCACTCGTCAAAGCAATCTGGCGGCATGAAGTCTACCCAAAGCGCCTTGCGGTTCGTCTCGTCAGGCCAGACTCGCTTGTGCAGGGCGTTGCGCACGCGAGAAGCTGCGGAAACCGAGGCGAAGACGGCAAACGCGTGCGTCCGAATGTTGTCAAGATAGAAGTTGGAGATGGTGCTCGGGTCAATTGGGTTGCTGGCGGGGGTGGCAAGCTCTAGGAGATGTTCCTGCACAGCTTGTGGCTTGAGCGGTCGCATGAAGTTCTTGATGTAGAGCGCCTTAGTCGCAGGGTGTATGGCAGGCTCAATGTCCCGTTCGGGGGACGAAAAGTCGTTTGTCCTCTCGTGCGTGGCATGATTCAGATTTTCGCTGGTTGTTGAATACTTCTCCCTTTCATAGTTGGATGTATCCGCGTCAGCCATGAGACTGTCTTCCGCGGATCCAAGACCGCCACCGCTAGACGGAGCATTCTCAGCAGGCCGAGCCATGTCGGTCGTCTCAGCGCGATCGGATGGCTCTTGTTCTGAACGGGATTCATCTTGCGTCGGTGCCGCCATGTCCACGTCGGTCATTGATGCCTCTTGAGTGACATTGTTGTGCGACTCTGCCATTGCGTGTGGTAACGTGGGTACTTCTCGGGATTCTTCTTGACCATCCTGTCGCGGCCGTTTTCGCGCGATCTCGTCTGAGGGTGGAGGGGTTGTCGACCTCCGCTTGCGCTTCTGTTGATCCTGAACAAGCTCGGTAGTGGCAAGAGAAGGTGTTTCCGACACGATTGTGGTCGCGGCAATCGGCAGCGGGGCTTCGTCGCGACTAGGGCTGTGTTGAATTGCAGCTTCGCTCATTTTATCATGATGCTCCTGCGCAGGTTCCTGGGCAGTTTCTTGGGCAGGTACTGGTGAAGGTTCTCGAGCAGGCTCTGGCGAAGGTTCTCGCAGAGGTTCTTGTATTTGCGCCTCTTCTTTTTCGTGGGGAGATTCTGCAGCTCCAGAGGGCAGAACTTCATCCACTTGTGCAATCGGCTCGGTCTCGCCAGATACGTCGGGCGAAGGTACGGTTTGTGGATCCTCGGAAGCTGCAGCTTCCAACCGGGAAACAAGCTCAGCCTTGAGCCCATTTTGTGGTAGCCCTCGCGCCTTCAGCTCGGCCTTCAGCTCGACAACCTTCATTTTACTGTAGTCCGTCATGGTGAATGACAGCGCATGTCCCAAGGAACGGAGAAAGAGGAAGGACGGTAGGATAGTAAGGACGTCGGATTCGCCCAGTTGTGATTGCGATGGGGAAACGGCAATTGCGATCTGGAAGTCGTTGTCCGCAAGCAATTGGATTTGTAGGGCAAGAACAGAAGGAATGTTGCGGTAGGACAAGAGACTGAGGAAGTTGGGAAAGTTAAAGCGCAAAGGCAAAAGGTAGGTAGTATTCTGTTAGGCGTTGAGATGAAATATGGGCCTACTAAGGCCAAAGGTCGGTCGCCTAGTCTGGAAATTCAAGGCGCCTTTGAACGTCAGTACAACAGTAGGTGCAACTGCGTTTGGTTACGTCCAGCAGTACTGCTGTAGACACAATGCGATTGATACCGACCTGGGAAATGAAAGCCGTGGTATCTGCCTGCCCGAGAATTTAGAAACTGCAAACGACAAGGCGACAAGGCGTCCAAAGTGATAGGTTCACCAATTCACCAGGTACTTTTCAGCCTGTGGCGCGTTTCTGTTGGTCGGTCGCGATGCAAGTGAATTCCAACTGGTGTACAGCAGTACTAAGAAATCATTGGTTCAAAATGAATGGAAGATTTTATGATCCGAGTATTGAATGATGCACTAGCTGATTCGGGAATGGTGATTTTGCATGCAAGGCGAGACTTTAAGCGTGACATCATCTGGAATACCTCTAGGTATGTACCTTTTGTGGCTTGTACATTTACTGGAGGAAGACAACCTTTGAACCATCTTATGGGGAGACCACTGATCTTACAGGAAAGGCCCCGTCTGCTTGTTGCACCATTCCCCGAATTTTGCGGCAATACCAGTTCCTCCTTCTGATTTCGCCTTTAGCGAAGCTTCTATACCTGCTGGCAGTTCACCAAATCGTCCCCACGGGTATACATAGGCACCGCTCTTGTCGAGAGTGAGCTCAGGGGCGATCGCCGCCCACAGCTCGGTATGTGCTCCATGAACAGCCGAGTGTAAGACGAAATTGTCCTGCCGCAATATGGTGGTTAGCTCGCGAGCCAGAATACCGAGTGAAACTGGGAATTACTCACGGCCACCCAATGATCTAACCCAGTCCAGTTACGCTGCAGCTCGGAGCGTAGGTTGCCCGGATTAAAGGCAGCGTGGACAACGCCTGTCTGCGGCGTCGTCTTGGCGCATTCTCTGGCTAGGAATACGTTTCCAACCTTGGACTGGCCGTAATTAGGCTTCACCCCTTGATCTGTAGGCTCACCATCGTCTCCGATCACAATACCATGTGGTCGTGGCGATGCTATATGAACAGCGACAGAGCCGGCCCATATGACGCGCACACTAGCAGTCGGCGAGGAGGTAGCTGTCTGGGTGGGAAGGGGAAGAAGAAGCTTGTAGAGCAAGTAAGGACCAAGACAGTTGGTGCCAATCTGAAGATCATGGCCCTGAGCACTCTTGCTCCCTTCGGGTGGGAACATCACCTGTCAGGTGACTTTCTGTTAGCAAGGAACAGAAGAGGGAGACGGGGACCATACACCGGCATTATTCACAAGCACGTCCAAACGGGACTGCTGTGCCTTGAACGTATTCACGGCGGGCTTGATCGTGGACAGATCCGACAGGTCGAGACCAAGAAAGTGTACATGGCCCTTGCTTTTAGGGGACTTCTTTTGGATACTCTCTATCGCGGATCGCGCTTTGGATTCTGAGCGACCAGCGATCCAAACTGTGGCGTTGTGGGCGTAGAGTATCTGGGAAAGTTCGAACCCTACCCCAGCATAGCCACCCGTAACCAAGAAGACCTAGAAGAAGAACACTCCGTCAGAGCCCTGTACACTCAAAAGGAAAATGCTAACCATGCTACACTAGAAGATGTCTGGGTCTTACCCGCCCTGTTTGATCTGGGCAGTTCTCTTCCGTCAACGTCGCAGCGGGAGTGAAGAAGAACTGGCTTAAAACGTTCCCCATGTTGGTGCAAGGCATGTTGCAAGAAGAAGAGCTATGGTTCTGGGTATATAATATACTTAGTAACTGTGGTTTTAATAAGCTGATCGGCAGCTTGCAACGGGCAGCAAAATTACGTCTCGGCCGAGAGAGGATGTTGTTGGACACCACAACACAACACAACATGGGAGGCAATTTAAGCTTATATATTGCTGGCACTCTTGTATACGCAATAGCAATCTATACTACCAGAAGGGCTATGTTAGAAAAAGATCACGAGCTGACAGAGGCAATAGGCGACACAGCCGCATACACAAACTGTTGTGTAGGTCTACCGAGCTATAATGGCAATGGGATGCTATTAAACAGCATAGGAATTAGGAACCGTCAGCGCTTCTTGAACCGCAGCAGCCTCGGAGTAAGACTGGTGCTTTCAGGCTTTGCATTTCCGCTTCCTAAATCCGAAGGAAGCTGACTAAGAATATTCCCGGCAACGGATCATCTGCCGGCTGACCTTTAAAAAAGAAGCTTGAAAACACTCTTGATGAACTTGGATCCTTGGATTCATGCAAGACCATGTAGTTACCTCATCCTCCTTTGATGTATATTTACACATGTACCTCCACCCTTAAGTCATCGTTGTGTACCTTTCCCAACAGCACGTGCCTTCCATGTATGTACCTTGCTTGAAGGAAGGAAGTTGCAAATAGAAAATGCTTTTATAGAAGGCACTTACATCTTTTCAAGGAGGAAGGTGCTTAAGTTAAGTTTTCAAGCCATGTACTTCACCAACAGGTATTGCGATTTCCCACACAAGGCACCATCCCTTGTTCCCTGATCAGTCGTTGTCCTTCAATATCATCAAAATCACCAAGATGTACTAACATTGGACTTCATACATTTATCTTACCTGTGCCTTCGAATTATCCCATATGTACTTGTAAAGTTCTCAGGTTAGTACCAGGATTGGGTGAGGTAGAAGCTCCCAACGTTGTCCGTTGTAAGGAGGCACGCCCACCCAGCCGGGGTCGTGCTACCTATCATATCTCGGTGTAACAGTCCTTGGCGCCCAGTTTCAAAGTATACCTAAGTCAGGGAATGATGTTTGGTTGGATAGGAAGCTTAAGGGCGAAGTGTAAGTCATCACTTTGGTAAATCTCAAAATACCCTGTGCTATTCCAAGCACAAATCAAGCTTCAGGTTCCAAGGATGGCTCCTCTGGAACTGGACAGAGAATTGATGTTACCTACTTAATATGGTAGCCCTTGTGCAGTTACCTCAACCATCTCTGCCCATAACCTGCCCACGCGGCACAGCCTGTACCTTCTCCTGCTATTGTATTCGTGCCTGAGTACGACGTGAAGTACAGGACCCTGTGACAGTTACTTCAATGCCCCCTTATGACAAACCGAACAACCTCTTCACCACCATCGTCTACCTCCTGCGACAGCTACTTCTAACAGGGCAACCATCACCCCAGACATCTTTGCTGATCTTTGTTATTGATATGACGGCAGACTGTACAAGTTGAAATTATTGCTTTTCTCATGTTCTGTTGTCTACATACAACTACATTTTTTCAAGCTTCTTGTTTCACACTTCCTTTGCACTGCTTCCCTTAAAACCTGTATCCGATATCTCAAATGCCCCCATCTCTCGAAACTCCTTTCCTATCGTTATGTTGAGCTGGCCTAGTTGGCTGTCCCCAGGGTCTTTGAGATCCGCAGTGTTGCGACGGTCAAGAAGTACTGGGCCAAACGCGCACCAGGACTCGAACAGAGTCTTAGAAGGCCGTATATCGAAGCCTTCATCTGCAAAGTCCAAACCCTTGGTCGACGCGGCCAAGCTCGAGGCCTATGCTGCAGATAAGACAAAGATCAAGGAGGAAAGCGAAGATGACACGAATAGCGCACTCGAAGATACACCGGCCAGTGGTTCATTGATGCAACCTGTACGCCCGGAGCAAAGGCGTCGAAGAACTGATGAGGAAGAATCCCTTGCCGATACAGAAGAGAAGCCAAAGGGTTCTGAATACGACACCGATAGAGTGACGGAGTTCGAATATGAGGAAGTAACTATCACGCTGGGAACTCCTGCACCCTCAGATTCTACGACTACGAGACCACTGGTAAAGTGTGAGGAAGAGGAAGAGGAAGAGGAGAAGGTGCGCTTTGACAGCGAAACGGATACGGAATTGGACGAAGAATCGGACGGAGAGTCGGAATCGGGGGATGAAAAGGTTAGTCCATGGCGCCGGGAGCAGTTATACCTCAACACGATCCTGAATGCCCGGAATGAGTTCACTCTGATGCCATCGACCTGGCGGATGCATTTCAGAGGTATCCCTCTGCCCGACAGTCTCTTTTATGTGCAGACGAAAACAAGGAGTATTCGTCCTCGCATCTACGCGCGAACGGATAAGTTGGAGTACCGAGGTATGCTGTATTCAAAAGCCATGACCTCGCGCAAAAACATACTGACAATTCTCAAGGTGCCGTGGCGCTTCGCAAGTTGATTGAAGTTCATTCACGTATCCAGGACATACGAAGTGAGGAATTTGCCATACTCAAGGACAAGTCCTTGGATCGCAATATGAAGAACAACCTCCTAGAAACGACATCAGCTGATATTGCCAAGCAACTCAGACGTGCTCTCGAGACGGCCTTGGCTTGGGCAAATAAAGATGGCGCTATTGATGGATACGGTAGTCGACTACCCCCAAATGTTATGGTAATCGAGCTTCAGGGGAAGCAAATAAGCGAGAAGTCGAACTCGGAGGAAGAGATCCAGAAAGAAATGAGTTGCCTGGCGGGGCAATGGAGGACCTATGCTTCGAGCGCAGACGAGCCAAGCCAGCCTCCAGTCGTCTTTGGCTTCGTCATTATCAAGCACATCATCACCGTTGTCACGCTGGATGCCGCAGACCCAGAGGCCATGATTCACGTGCCATGTCGACTGCACATGGCCGAGCGAAATCAACACCAGTGGAACGCCTTGGCCATAATGGTCACAGTGTGCTGGGCAAGAGATGTGTTGACCGACTATGCCGACAGCCGACATAACTTACAACCGGAAACAGCCACCGACTCGAGTGATCCGGATGCTTGAGTGACTTTTTGACGAGAGATAGTTTGGAATGGCAGCCCTGTTGCGCTTTTGTTGTGTTGTCTCTGACCGTTTTGTTGTCGGATAGGCGATGACGGTGTACCTAAGGTCAGAACTCTCGGTGGGCCCGGAGCCCAGTGTGCTTGTAAGATATGAAGCCCTCATCGTACAGTTTCATACAAGGCACGCATAAAGAGTTATCTTTGGACAAGGCTGTTTGAACAAAGTCAACACTATACCAGTATCTTCAAGCTGCCCCAAATCCTGTAGCCGTTCAGCAAATATGAAGAGAATAGAACCGGATATGACTTTGTTAATAGATGCCTTGAACCGCCAACAGTCAACCATCTTCAGGGCGCTGAAATAGAGTCGGTACTCGACAGGGTTGGCGACAGAAGACAATGCGCGCTAATGAGATGTGGAGTGGGATATGCCCCACTGAAAATTAATGCCCCTCCATCCCTCAAAGTGCCCCTCTAAAAGACAACTTAAGGCCGGTTAAACCTCAAATCGACATTTATTCTCACCATCGGCCGATAGGTATTGGGGTTAGTTCAACCGTCAGTCGCGATGGCGGATACCGAGAAGATGGAATGGGAGACTCTAGGATCACCAGGAGGTGAGTTGCGATAGACACCGCCTCCATTTCGGTACGATTAATTCAATTTTTGTCTAGGTCTGCTTGAGTTGTGGCACAGCCACAGACTGCCTGTGGTTGTGGCGACGATTTTATTTTCTATCGCATGGGCTTTCTTTACACGACGTCCGTCTAAGGAATTGCTTGTGACTGAAACGTCGCCGCCCGCAGCCGCCTCTGCAAAGCTGACACCGGCTGAGCCCACTATCTCCGTGGGCGAGAACGAGATAGTAGGGGCTCCGGTAGGGGCACCAGTAAAGTCGCCACTTGAGAGTGCAGTTCGTGCGCCACGACGCATCAAGGGCGAGCTGCGGAAAACCGAAATCGCGGGCAAGGAGTCCGGTACAGACAACGGCCGGTGCACTCAAGTGCTCGTGTTCTTCTCATCCCTGACGACCACAACTGCCAAGACCGCCAAGGACTTCACACAGAGCCTCAAGAGTGCGCTCGGCGATGATGCGAAGAGCCGCTTTCTGGACCCTACCGTCTTGGATCTGGCTGAGATAGACTACGATGAATATTTCATCAGCCCCCCTAAACCATCAGACCCGGCGGCCCCCGTCGACTTTTTCTATTTATTCCTGATACCGAGCTACAATATCGACACGATTAACGACAATGTCCTAGAACATCTCCAGGAGACCCACCACGACTTCAGGATAGACACGGCTCCCTTGTCGGGCCTGCTGGGGTACTCCGTGTTCGGATTTGGTGACCGGGAGGGATGGCCGACCGAAGAAGAGGGCTTCTGCTTCCAGGCTAAGGAGGTCGACAGATGGATGGCGAAACTTACTGGGAGAAAGCGAGCCTTCCCCTTGGGAATGGCGGACAAGAAGGTGGACCTCGTCGAGCGATTACAGGAATGGACCGAGGGCGTGGCGGACGCGCTTAAACTGGTGTCGACCACGGGAAGTCTAGGTGAAGGAGTACCGGGAAGCGGGGATGCCGACGAGAGTGATGTTGAATCTGGCTCCGGTGATGAGTATGAGGAGGACACGATTGAAGACTCGGTCCCACTCAAGAAGGTGAATAAGAAAAACACGGCCAACATCGACGACCTTGAAGATCTGGGACGGATTATGAAGTTAAGCCAAGGCGATTCCGACGGGTCGAAAGCGGCAGCCCCTATTGCAGTTGACTTTACCACATATGGTAAAACCACGACGAAGAGACCGGCGCAAACCATCAAAGAAATGGTACCCAAGGGATCTCCTACGTACACATCACTAACAAAACAAGGCTATTCCATTGTCGGCTCACATTCCGGCGTCAAGATATGCCGGTGGACAAAGTCGGCGCTGCGCGGACGTGGCTCTTGTTACAAGTACTCATTTTACGGCATCGCCTCGCACCAGTGTATGGAGACGACGCCGTCGCTCTCGTGCTCGAACAAGTGCGTGTTCTGCTGGCGCCACGGGACGAACCCGGTGGGCACGAGCTGGCGCTGGGTGGTGGACCCGCCCGAGCTCATCTTCGAGGGCGTAAAGGCGGGCCACTACCAGAAGATCAAGATGATGCGCGGGGTGCCCGGGGTGCGGGCGGAGCGGTTCGCCGAGGCGATGCGGATCCGGCACTGCGCGCTCAGCCTGGTGGGCGAGCCCATCTTCTACCCGCACATCAACGAGTTCCTGGCGATGCTGCACGCCGAGCGCATCTCGAGCTTCCTCGTCTGCAACGCGCAGCACCCGGACCAGCTGGCGGCGCTCAAGGCGGTGACGCAGCTGTACGTGTCCATCGACGCGAGCAACCGGGAGTCGCTCCGCAAGATCGACCGGCCCCTGCACCGCGACTTCTGGGAGCGGTTCCAGCGCTGCCTCGACATCCTGCGCGAGAAGCGGTTCAAGCACCGGACCGTCTTCCGCCTCACGCTCGTCAAGGGCTTCAACGTCGAGGACGAGGTGGACGGCTACGCCGACCTCGTCGAGCGCGGCCTGCCCTGCTTCGTCGAGGTCAAGGGCGTCACGTACTGCGGCACCTCGACGAGCGCCGGCGCCGGCCTCAGCATGGCCAACGTGCCCTTCTACGCCGAGGTCGCCGACTTTGTCACCGCGCTCGACAGGAAGCTCAAGGAGCGCGGCCTCGACTACGGCATCGCGGCCGAGCACGCCCACAGCTGCTGTGTCTTGCTCGCCAGCGGCCGTTTCCGCACCCCCGACGGCAAATGGCACACGCGCATCGACTACGACCGCTTCTTCGAGCTGCTCGAGGAGCGCGGCCCTGACGGCGACTGGTTGCCCGAGGACTACATGGGCCCCGAGACGCCCGAGTGGGCCACCTGGGGGAATGGCGGTTTCGATCCACGGGACGAGAGGGTCGATAGGAAAGGGAGGAAGATTGAAACGTAACTAACCTAACCTAGTAACGATATTAGACTAGGAAGAAGGAAAAGAAAAGTTCTATTTTTTTTTTTACTGCTTCACCCAACCAATAGAACCAGACCTCTTGCCTCTTCTTTGAGTGCAGTGCGAATTAACCCAGTATTCATTATTTTATTACCGTGAATTTGGAATTTTCATACTTAGGTTAACCTACTTGCCTGTCTTTAAAGGGGTAGGTTAGAGGAAATTCAAACAGACAGAACAGCAGTATAAAGATGCATACCTACCTACCTAACCTAACCTTATATATATCCTCATTCTCAACTTGGGAAGTATAAAAGGTTAGGCACAAACCACCCATTCATCGGTTAAATTTTCCCTCTCTCTCTTTCTCTCTATTCATGTCTAATCCCTCTGCGCCATCAATCATGCATAGGAGGGAGAAAAAGAAAAGAAATGCAGAAGAAAAGAAATATAATAAGTAAATAAATGAATAATATACACAGGGGGCGGGTGTTTAAAAAGGTTTTAATAAACCAAACCGTCACCACTTCCCCTTTATCCCCCTTATGTGATTTTCCCTCCCCTGATTGGCCATGGGACCCCGAATAACCTTCGTTTCGGGTTTTTATCTTTTTTATGTGTACAGCAACGGGATCAAAACGGGTTTGGTTTAGTTTGGTTTTGATTTTGTTCCCCCGGAACTCTTAGCATTAATATCTTACAATTACCTATGTAATACATACACACACACACACACACACCATGAATGAAAGCGAAGAGACCTTGATCCCACCCGGTAAAACCTTAGAGTGTGCACGTATCGGATCGAATAGGAGAGAGAGAAAGGTGTTGTCGTGACCCATCCAGTATTACTGGAGTGGGGAGCGTAGCGTGGGAAGGCGTCTTTTTTTCTCTCGTAGTCAACTTCTTCATATTTTTTTTCTGAAAGGAAGAGCGATTTGACCCTGTCTTCCTTAATCAAGGCCGGCGGTGGGCAGATCGTGGCCAGAGGGGTCGAAGGTGTCGAAGTTGAAATTCATGGGCTCTTTGGGGGGATCGTCCAGGTCCAGGGATTTGTCGTATGCTATCATCTCGGCGAGGACATCGAGTACACGCTAAAAGGGAAAATTGTCAGTATTTTTTGGAGGTGTTTGAAGGGGGGACGGTTGGAAAATAATACCTTATCGACGGTCTTATCATAGATCTGGATGAGGTCCCGGGGCGTGGGATACACCTTCAGCGCCTTGTAGAAAGCGAGGGCGGATTCGGTAGTGCGGGATGCTAGAACATGTGTGTGGTCAGCCGGCATTTTTATCCGATGATAAAAAAACACCCCGGTGTTCGCATCGACAAGTAGTGAGAGAAAAGTCCAGTTCATGGGCCATGACTTACGATCGGCGGCTAGCATCTCGCCTTGCTGGACAAACTCCATAAAGTAGGCCTCCTTCTCGTTGACGCCGGTGGGGTAGCCCTCCTCGTTCGCTGCGTCGACGGCGGCATGGATCTCGCGGCGCTTCTGTCTGGACTGCACGACGGCCTCCTCCTTGGCGGCGCGGGCCTGGCGGCGCTCCTCGCGCCGCAGGTTCTTGCGGAAATCTGGGTTTGCGCGGCGCTGGTGGTCGAAGTAGACGGCGTAGGCTAATGGGGGGAGGTAACGCGCGCAATGGTTAGCTGGTTATCCCAATTGCAAAGGACCAGGAATACCCGACGTACCTAATAATCCAGACGCTACTGTGGCGACAGATATTGTTGCGATTGTGCTAGTCTGAACCATTTTGAAAAGACTGGGGGTGGTAACGGGTTTGTGATGGAAAGTTGGAAGGTTTCAGGCCTCGGTTCGCAATATGGCGCCTTGGGTAATGACGATGTCGGGTGCGGTGTGATATGACTTCGCTTCCGTGTTTCAAGGCAGGGAACGGCCGTTATCTGCTGTCTCGTCGAGGTACGTGAGAGTGAAGCAAAATCCTAGATAGGAAGCTTGAACTTTTGGGGAGAATAGCTCGATGCTTGCTAACTAGTACTACTGTAACCTGTGGAGGTCTGTATGTTAGCGATTATGGAGAAGATGCTCATGAAGCAGTCCGTCGTAATTTTTTGTAGGGCAAAAGCTTGTCAGATCGGTGATAAGCTCCTACTACTCCTACTGTTTCTACTGTACAGAATACAGCAGTACAGCATACAGGGTTGTCGTAACAGAACCGCATTAGTGGTATGATCCCTGCAACGTATGTTCATTGTTGCCAAGGGACCGAACTCTAAAAAGCAGTTTATACTATTGTAGTTGTACCATGATACTCGCTAGTCCTGTTTCAGGCATATTCGAGAGCCATATCCCAGACACTGTGTCGAGTACCCAAGCATAGCATGCACTTTATCTGTATGAATGCGAGTGCATATGAGGCAGTGCTTACGTTCATGTAGCTACTGCCTTGGGTCAACCTAGGCGATGAATGAGGCCCGTGATACAAACAATTCATAATCGATGCATTCACGTCTTGGCTTCAGTCCATTCTTCTCGTGTCTTCCCGTGCTACAAAGACCTAGAACAACATTCCAAGCTCTGTCAGTCGTTGCAAGCACACCATGACTGAAGAACGGAGCAAGATATCGCTTCGGAAAGGGCCCAAGAGGAAAGGCCGGCCAACAATCAGCGCGCCTAGACAGATATCTGCTCCCATCCCCAATGACGATGGCGCGTCCGTAGCATCATCGGCCTTGAGCATACCCAGCAGGAGCACAGGGAGCAAACCAGCAGCCATCACGGGCGATGCGCCCCCACGTCCGCGACCACCTCCGCCCACGGGCGGGAAGACTGGCGATCTCGTGAAGCGGCGATACTCGACACGCTTCAATAATCTCCCTCCCAACTCCGATGCCGAAAACTCTCCGGTACCGTCCCTGCCCAACATCCATCTGTCCAAATACGACCAGTCGGCCAAGACAAGACCGCCCCCTACGTACGGCTCCGGCGGCACTGCCCCCGTCGTCGACCCGAGCGCTCTCCGGGACCCCGGACTGGTCGCGGATCAATATGTAGCCGCCATTCTGAGTGAGGCTACGGAGGAGGAGATCAGGGACTACGAAGACGCGCTGCGGAAGCTGAAAGTCAAGGCATCCAACGATCTGCAGCAGAACGTCTATCAGAACCGTACACAGTTCATCAAAATCAGCAAGGAGGCCGAGAAGCTGAAGAGCGAGATGCGCTCGCTCCGGAACCTGTTCAAAGAGCTCGAGACCAACACCAACGCCCTCCGAGCTGCTTCCAACAGGGATGGCGGAGCGGGGGAGTTCTCTACGGGGCTGAGCAAACGAGACAAGAGAAGCTCGGTGGCCGACAGGACGGCACTCTGGAACTCTCAGATGCAGGTCCTGTACAAGAACGTCGAGGGATCGCAGAAGTTCCTCCCTTCTTCCATGGGCAGGCACGTGGTGCAGAACGCAGGTCTCTGGATCGAGCTGGACAATGCGACGTACAAGTCTCGGCGGTCGATGCAGATATTCCTGTTGAACGACCACCTGCTAGTGGCCTCGCGCAAGAAGCGGAAGTCGGACTCTCCAAACGACGCGCGCGGACCGGCCACGAAGCTGGTCGCCGACCGCTGCTGGCCCTTGCTGGACATCGAGGTGGTCGACATGGCAGCCACGAGCGAGGCCTACAGTGGCCGGAACAAGCTGGCAGATGCCATCATGGTGCGAGGGGTTGGGCAGGAATCTTTCATCTATCGGACGGAGAAGCCCGAAGACCCCGAGAAGTCGGCACTGATGCTGAACATCCGAAAGGCTGTCGAAGAGCTGCGCAAAGGCTTACAGTCCGAGATGGAAGCGAACAACAAGGCCAAGGAAACGATCAACTACTTTGCCTCGAGAGACCCTGGCTTACTGCAAAAGACGGAGCTTCTCGAGACTCTCTCGGACATCAAGGACATGCTGATCGAGGTGGACGGGAATCAGCAGAACCTGCGCTGGGTCGAGGGCCAGATGGACGAACTCGACATTGACATTGCGTTGCAGAACTTTGACGTGGCTGTCGACAGGGTCGAGAAGCTGAAGAACCTGGCACGCGGGCTCAAGAACAACGCGATTGCCCAGGATTTTATCAACTTCAAGGTCGACGAGAGAAGCTTCAAGCTGGCGGGCTTCATCGTGAGAGAGCTGGTGGAGGCGCACGACAAGCAGACAAAGACGAGGCGGAATGTGAGCTGGCTGAACAGACTTGGATTCGAAGACGGCGCAAGAGAAGCATACCTCGAAGCCAGGTCTGATCTGATCCAAAAGCGATCCAGGTAAGTCGATCGAATGCAAACACCCTCCAAGGTTGATGACATTTGACATGGTTGGCAGGCAATGCGTCTTTCAGGGAGACCTCCACCTCTACATATGGCAGCTGTCGTTTGTCTATTTCCGGCTCATCAGGAACACCGTCAGCTGCTTCCAAAGCTGCTTTCCCCAGTCCATGATGAGCGCGTGCGTCAAATGGGCTAAGGAAGAGGTCGATGCCTTCAACACCATCCTCAACAGGCAACTCAGTAGTACCGAGCCAGGAGGTGAGGTATGGAACAGGTGCATCCAGCAAGCCAAGACTCATGCCCAGATGCTCGAAGAAGTCCAGCTCGATTTCAGAGATTTGATAGGAAGAGAGCCGCCGGAGAGCAGCAGCAATGGTGCCGGTCCTGTTGGACTTGGTCTGACATGATGCAGGCATCGAATGTGTAGTTTACGTACGGACCGGTTTTACTGATTTTATTTATATACCCCCGGAACGTGTGATGAAAGAAGAGCAAGTTTCGAACACTCGAATTTTATGAACTCACAATGGGATAACCCAGTGCCTTCTTCCTCGAGGACGGATATCTCTGAAAAAATCCCCATGCACGAATTATAGCCAAGGTACAGCACAAAGTTGCATCTGGTGCTACCAGAGAGTCCGATCCATCTTCCTTCCTCCTTTCCAGCCAGAGGGAGAGAGAGACCGAAAGGTCGGGGAGAGGTAGCTAGCTAGACTAGCTTACACGTCATAGGGAAAAGGAACACCTTCTCGCTCGTCCTGCCGATAGTCGGGTAGGTCTCGGTAGAAAGCGAACCAGGACATGGAAAAGGTCTGGCGGCAGACAATGTCGAGGACAAGGTCCGGGTCAAAAAGTCCGAGGACGGCGCGGTGCCAGAGCGGCTGGACATCGACACGGCAGTACTGGCACAGGGCCTCGGCCTGAAGGGGCCAGAGGGGCTTCTTGTCCTGGCGCACGACGAGCACACAGCCGGCGACGATGAGACCGGTCGCGAGTTGTATGCCGGTGCTGCTCATGCCGGCGGTGGAGTAAGGGTTCTCTTTACCCGTACTGGCGGTGGCTGTCTCCTTCTCTTTCCCCTTTCCCTTTCCCTTTCCCTTTCCCTTTCCTTTTCCCTTACTCTCGGTGGTGGGCTCGGACACTTTGGCGGGTTCGGCGCTCCGGAACTCGAGGCTGAGGTAGAGACAAGTGGCGTCGCGGTTCGAGTCGATCGCCATGCTGTAAGTCAGGGGCTCGCACCGCCGGGCGTAGATGGGGATGCCGACGCGGTCCGCGATGTCCGAGGTCTGCCGCTCGTCGGCGCCGTCGCCGTTGGTGAAGATTGGATCGGCTACGTGTACCGCAACGGCCTCGTACTTGGGCTTGTCGCCGTTCTCGCAGTGTTTGTCCGTGTTGATCTTGACCCCTCGGACCCAGTCCTTGTCCTTGTCCTTGTCTTCGTCTTCTTCCTCCTCCTTCTCCTCGTCGGCGTCGTTGTTGTTTCCTTGCTGCTGCTGGGGAGGATGGAAACCGGTGGGGAAAGGCTGAGGCATGAGACACATGGGGAGCTCGTCCGCCGCGTCATCCTCGTCGGCCGGGGGCTTGACAAGAGGTGTGCCGTCGGGCCCTGGGGAGCTGAAGAAGTCCATGACGTGCCGGAAATCGTTCATGTCCAAGTCTCGGGCGTAAGCCGGGTTCTGCGTGTGGCCGCGGCCGCCGTACGCCAGGAAGGGGCCGTGCCACCTGAGCCTCATGCGCTGGGTCTCGTCGCCGGGCATGGAGCCGAAGTCGATCATGGTCATGCTCATGTTCAGGCACGGCCCCAGGGGGTGCGCCGGCGAGGAGAGGCAAGCGATCGCGTCCGGGGGGACGTACACCACCTTGATGACGTCCTTGAGGTATCGCCGGCGGACGGTGTTGTAGAGGTATGGGACGTCCACTACTGGTAGTCCTTGATCATTGGTGCCATCATTGCTTCCAACCGCAGCTTCTTCATTCTCGTCTTCTTTAGCGTCCTTGCCTTCATTATCGGGATTGGCCTTAGCCTTGGTCTTGGTCTTGGCATACATCTTCTTCATGTGAAGCTTTCGATCTTCCAGGCTCCACTCGACCCAGTCGAAGCCTTCGTCATCAAAGTAACCGGCCAGGACGGGCGTCTGGTGCCGGGCCGCTCCCTCTTCGTCGTCGCCGCCAGACCATTCGAAGCGCAGCCAGACGAACTCGGGCTTCGCGCCCAGGACGGGGAAGTAGATTGCGCGGAAGTAGTCTCGAGAGGGACGGTTCTTGACGATATTCTGGTGGTGGTCCTTGGGCTTCTTCATGTGCTTCTTCTTCTTGGCACTACTATTACTACTACCGCTTGGACCGGCAGCGGCAGCGGCAGCGGTGATGCCACTGGTCGAACCGGTATACGCGCCGTCCCGAAACATGGCATAGTCGGCGCAGAGAAGCCGGTGAATGTTCCAGTCGTGCGTCTGGCACGCGCTGCTGCAGTAGCGCGCGTTGCCGCACGCGCCGCCGCAGACCCGGGCGTCGGCCGCGTGACACACGGAGCACGGGTACCGCACCGACGTGTCTGCGTCGCGCTTCGCTGCCTCGACGGCCTCGACGGCGCCCCGGATGATCTGCTCCATGTCGATTGAAGGGGGTGGAGAAGGATGTGGTTTGTCGGCGTCGGCGTCGGCGTCGGTGGTGGGGGGGTTGGGGGGTGGTGGATCGGACATTATGATTATTTTTTTGTCCCTTCAAGATCTTTTCTTGCTTTTGTGGGAGATTTGAAGGAAGGAATGGAGGAATTGGGTTCTCGAGAAGAGGAGAGATTTGGTCTGCTCCCCCTCGTGTCTGTGAGAGGCGGAGAAAAAGAGCAGACAGAGAGAGCACACGAAGAAAAGAGGGAAGGGAAGGCGCAGGTCCCTAGAATGCAACGGGAACACGGATGAGGTTTTTTTTTTTTTTTTTTTTTGGTTTTTTTCCTTTTTGATTTTATCTACATTCATAACCATGTCGTTGTCGCATATCATCCATTCCTCTTGACGCATATCACCTACCTCGTCGGCGCATATCATGCATGGGAGTTGTTGGTGCGCAACGTCTACTCGACGCATATTCTGCGTACCCAGGTATATTATTCATCTCATTAAGCTAAATTGGTTTAACCAGCTGTGGTTCAATCAGAGCTCCTTCCTTGAATGCCAGGTATAAAGACAGGGTTAAGGAAGGAAGGAAGGAAGGAAGCATGGGGGAAGTGAATGAATGAATGAAATGCCCCGGGGTGTTGTTCAGTTAGGTACTGTACTTTCTTGTTCATAAATAAGTAGATATTGGAGGTAAGTAGGTAGGTAACCCTCGACGACATGACTGGTGAGCATGAGCACGCACTCACGGGTTGGTAAAGAGTGAGTGTATGCTTGCCCTACCTGCCTGCAGGACTCTGTTTGTATAGTAACCCACGTTAAACATTTTGCACTGCTTGTTCAGCTTAAAGGTTGCTTAAACAAAACGGACTTACTTTTCACTCCCCTTTGCTTAACTCATTTTACTTCACTTAACCTAAGTTCTTTACTTCTTTGATAAAGGAGGTGTATATAAACAGGAGGGAACACAAAACATAACAATACAGTATTGGTCTACGCCCTCCGGGCTTTCAAGGGATGCAAGGGAGAAGGGTTAGCAAGCTACCTACCTACTCATCTAACCTAGCTAGGTCTAATCTTGAGGAATGAGTGATAGAGTCGAACTGATTTGGTCCGACGCGATTAACAAACAAATGTATTCATCTTCATCTCTCTTCATCTTTTACTCCCCTAATCTTAACCTTCCCTGCACCCTGCAAATAGGTACTGACTGAGTACTTACTTACCCAAGCGCTCTGGAAAGTAAGTTGTAAAAAAACACCCTAAACACCTCTCCTTGAATACGCAAACCGAACCGAACCGAGCGTGACCGAACCCAACCCGACCCAACCCGATCTATCTAACCGTGTGCATCATTCTTCTTTCCTCTGAAAAAAAAAAGAACAAGAACAAGAACAGACCGAACCGACCGAACCAACCGAGATCAATGGACAAAGAACAGGCCTCCGGGTATCTTATCCGAACACATTGAGAAAAGAAAGACGAAGAAGCATTTATCCACCCTTTCCGGACTTCTCTCTCTGCCACTCTTTTTCGAACGTAGCACCGTCTTCCGCTCCCCCGGAAGAGAACAAGACGAGGAATCGAGCGTCGACGTGAGAGAGGCCACATCCTCCTACTTAATCCGATCCCGAAATTCCATATACTCGGCAACCCGTTTTCGATGTTCTACACAAGCGTTCCCGTACTTTCTCTGCACATCGATGTCTTGGTCCAGTTCGGCGAGATAGGCAGGCGCGCCCGACTCGAGCCATTTGACACCCCGCAATCTGCGACGCGTTTTGTACTCTCTCTGTCTCGTCGTGATGTGTGAAATAATCTCGTCCTCAAAGGCCTCCCACTTCTCCATGTACGTTTCGAAGTCGGCCGAGTACTTCCTGAACGACGCGTTGCTCGGACGCATCCCCGGAACCGCGGGTGGAGGGACGCGGGGGGCCACGGGAATGGTTGGAAACTTCAGTGGCTTCACCGCCGGTGTGGGATTCAAGATCTCATTAGGCATCTGCTCCGACGGCCGGCTTTGGAAGGGAAGGTTGAACTTGAGGGCCTCGAACGATCCGAGACCCGGTCGACGCGGTTCCGCGATCGGCTCCACATTCTTAAACTCCGCAAACGTCGTGTGGAACTCCTCACTGTCTTCGGAGCCCCTGTTCGGTGCGGGGAAGGTGGGGTTTACTGCCGCCGGCTTTGTGCCGTTGACTCCGGGAGCGTCCTTTGCGTCGTTAGTGCTTGAAGCTAGACCAGTAGTTTGCAGAGGCACCCCGTGCGTGTCTCCCGCTCTCCACTCTGCTCTGTAGGGCTCGCTAGAGTAATTCCGAGCATTATTTACCTTTGCAGGCTTTTCAGCGTGCTCCGCCCTCGGTGGTGGTGGTGGTGGCGGAGGAGGATGAGGACTGTCGATATCCATCGCGTCTTCTTCCGCAATAGAAGTAGCTCGAGGCGGAGGCGGAGGTGGCTGTGGCTGCGATTGCTGCTGCGGTCCGCCATTCACCACCTCCTCCTCGTTCACCGCCGATGTCTTTCCTGCCGGGGTTCTGAATGATCTAGACTTGCTTAGATGTGGACGGCGTTGGGGGGAGGTCGAGGAGCTGTTCGTGGGTTGTGGCTCAAAGTGCTGAGGTCCTATCTGTTCGCTCCAGTTCCGGGCCGAGAACGGCGTGTGACTTTCACTGTTAGTGGATTGCGCCTCTGCCTGCGCCGGAGGCACGCGCGGAGGGGTAAAGGGGTTTGTTAGAGGCGTGGGCCGACGGATGGGACGGTTCCGCGGCTGAGACCGCGGCCTGCGTTGCTCCGACGCTTCACTGGCCGACACAGAACCTGCCGTGAACTGCCAGTCATCAACAATCTCGTCGTCCACGAACCTGGTATCGATATTATCAGTGCTGTGTCGCGTGAAGGGCTTCGGATCTGCGCTAGCTGCCGGAGGCTTCGTTTCAGCGGCAAAAGCGAAGCTAGAAGAACGTTTACTGTTAGCATTGAGTCCCCTGCTGCTGGCCGTGAAAGTGGATGGCGCGTGTTGGTTTCTGGAATCCTCCGTCGTCTGAGTCTGGGCGCTACCCTTTCGAGAGGGGTAAAGCCTGCCGACGAGACGATCAAGTGCAGCTCTTTGCTGCATCTCCAGGGGGAGCAGACTGTTGGGATTGAGTGGCTTTCTGTCTTCGCTTGAAGAAGCTGGAGCGACATGGCCGCCAAAAGGTTGAGAATGAGAAGCCCATAGTCTCGCATAGAGCGCCTGCTGATAGGACATGGAGGGTTGAGTAGCACCGGCGCTGGACGGTGATCTGAAACTGCTTGGAATTGGCTGCGCATACCCTGATGTATTAGCGTTGCCGGGCCAGGGTGTACTGGTACTAGGCATGGCAAATGCTGCGATTCAACTTGTTAGTCCAAGACACATGGGCGGTTGGGAACAGATGGCTCACCTGGGGGTGGGTTATTCGTGTTTGGCCCTGCCGTCTTGGGCGTGTATCGTTCACTCGCTTTTGAAGGTTGCGTCGTAGTACCGTGTTGATAGGCGGCACCGCGGGCGCCCGGGTTGCTGCCGCTCGAGTACTCGGAGCTACCATCATTACTGGAGCTTCGTGCAGGACTGGAACTCCGCGGCCGTTGATGGGAGGACGTCCCCGGCATCTCAGCAGGACGAGGCATCCGTGTGCTGGCAGAACGTCCTAGGCCCGTGGCGCCGTCGAATAAACTAGTCTTCTCTCCGCCCGGGCTGTGGTAAGGGGTGCTTTGCCGGCCCAAGCTTTCCCTCAGTCGTTGTTTGTAATATTCCGCCCCGGCCACGGGATCGAAAGCGCGAGAGTTGGCCTCGGCAGTGGGCTGTGCGGCGTCGAAAGCAGGCTCAGGCGCAAAAGCCGAATGCGTTCTGGTGGTAAAGTAGTTCTTGTTGGTGACGGGCGGCTCGTCTGCCACGCCCGGGGCGCTCGGGGTAAAGCCAGTCTTCCGACTGGTACCGAATGCTGCCTCCGCCTTCTGCTTCTGGTAGGCCGTCCTTGGTGGAACTGGCACCGGGCCTGGTTTATTGTCGCGCGCAGCAGAAGTGGGCGCTCTTCTAGGTTGGCTTTGCCCCGGAGTCGGGGGGGACGGTGGAGGCTGTGGACGTCGTCTCGTAGAGTTTGGCCGCATTCGTTCCCATGCATCGGCGTTGCTTTGACGGAATTGAGGATCATCCTTGGGCGTCTGGGGCCTTGAATGGCGCGATGCTCCGCTAGCATAGTTGGCAGTAAAGCTCTCGTAACGTTGAGCACCTGATGCCGGACGAGCCTGGGTATTCGGGCGCCGCGGTGGTGGTGGGTAGGCCTTGGCCGCGTCCTGCCATGGATTTCCTCTTACTCCCGAAGCGGAGGGGAAGCGCGTGCGGCGTGCTTCATCGTATTGCTTTCTCAGAGCGTCGTCGGTCAGGATCTCGTGGGCGGATTGGATGATCTGGAACTTGGACTGGAACTCGACTTCTCTCCCGGGATTCCGATCCGGATGGTACTTGAGAGCTAAGTAAAATCCCAGTCAGCCATCTCTCTGCTCTGCCTTTCCGTCCCAGACCGCAGCTTTTCACATATCCCCACAAAGATCATACCTAGTTTTCTGAATTGCTTCCTGACCTCATCGGTTGTGGCGGTTGAGCTCAGCTCAAGGTCCGCATAGTAATTTCGAGTCTTGTCCCACTTTGGCATGGCGACGGCAGGGAGATGGAAACGATGAAGAAAAAAGCAATGCCGCGAATGGCTGCCCGGAGGTCCCTGAAGAGGGGCAGACCTGTCTGTGTAGCTGTTGCTGGACGGAACAACGTCTAAGAAGCATGCGGGAAAGACCTAGCAGGTGCTGTGTGCAGTTGTCCAGCAAATGTTGACCTGGTGTGTGCTGAGCTGTGGCAGACTGTCTGTCAAGCACTGGATACGCAAAATAGTTTTTACGAGAAGTTGGTTGTCAAGTCGTCTCAAGGGCAAAAGCGAATTTCGTAGGTTCCGTTCCCTGGTGGGTTGGCGGCAAGGACCCCTGTCTGCTGAGCGTTGCTAGGTCATCAGTGACAAGCACATGTGCATGTGAACAATGCAAGCGTGCGTGAACTGTGTTTGTCCGACAGTGGAAGAACTTAACCTTAGTGAGTGAGAGTGCAGGAGTTAAAAGGAACAACCTGGAAAATAACACAAATGCACTTGAATCTGCAAAAGATAGGAATGGAACAATGAACTGACGTGCTCTAAAATGAATGGTATTGTGCTAGCAGGAAAGGCACATTGCTGAACCCGATTTCTTTGCAAGCAAACCGTTGGCGCCGTTGGTGGAGGAACTGGAGGGTCGTCTCGATAAGGCGTCGGGTTTAAGTGAAGCTGAAGAGGGAAAGTGGGTTCCAGCTTTGGATGCCTAAGAAATGTGGGCAAGCAGGTACCGGCAAGTACCGCTATCATTGTACATACTTAAGTACCTAATTATGTCATCTGATAGATACATCTCCTTACAGTAGTACAGCAAAGATCAACATTGAAGGCAAATGGAAACTGCACTTATCCAAATCGCAATAGTATCAAGGTACGTACCAAACAGATGCTTGACAAACACCACCTCAACAACGCGCTTGGTTGTCAAGGCTTATTTAGGTTGCATTTTTTGCCTCATTGACAACATCGAACCTTGAAAGGTACACCATCAAAACATCTTAACCTAACAACATTATGACCTTAGGTTAGGCACAGACACATCTTTTCATTCCTATTATTCATGTATTAGGCTGGGTAGGCGGTACCAGACCAGAGTTCACTAATACAACCACACCCTCCCTGCCTGTTGCTAATTCCCCTTACATATAAAATAAAACAACCATACATCCCTCCCTCTATCCCTCCTCAAGTCCTAGACTACATTAAAATCATAGCAGGCTACCTAGGAACAAGAATCCCTCCCTACGCCCCCCCGGCCCTCCTAAGTAATCGCCACAACCAACCAGCCGGTTACTTGTAATTACTCATCTCAACGGCTTCCAGCATACATAACCCATACCCTCATATCCATTGCCCGTCCCATGTCACACGCGTACAAGTACAAGTAATCGTCACACACATAAATAAGCGCCCTCATCCTTAACTTCCGAACGTACGTATCACTTACCTTACCTGACCGGTTCAAAGCCGTGTAAGCAACCAAGACAACTGTACACAGCACAGTTACTTGAATTCATCGAGCATCAACGCAGTATATTAACCTAATAAAATACCTGTCCTTGCTCGTCCTTCTAGATAAACCCCCTTCTAATTGATGTGTGTCCACTGTCCATACATAAAGTACGCAACAGTTATTCTATCCCCTGTCATAAAGAAACAGGAGGCCTGTAGTATGTAGTACTTCTGAAGTCAAGGCCGATTAATTCACACCTCGCACAGCACAACCAGCCGGCCGCCTGGTACCACAACGCCTGCAAGAAAAAAAAAGAAAAAAACCAGGTGCGAGAATCAAATCAAATATAGTCCGACAGAACACCGACCCGATGCTGTGACCGTCGCTACCCGCCCCCCATGAAAATTATCCCATCCATCGCTGCCCCCTGGCTGTTCACTTTTCTTTTATACCATCTCCCGACCCATGTCATAGGTCCAGCCGCCCTCTCTGCGCATCTTCTCGCGTGCTGCCAGGTCCTTTCTAATGTCCTCCTCTGAGAGCCCGTCCGGTCCGCTCCAGTTCGCGCTCGAGGTACGGGCCCGGAACTTGGGGAAACGGTCCTTGTTCCTCGCGAATACCTCCTCCATGTTCAGAGGCGCCGGCGGCCCGAACACCTCGAACGGGTTCTTGTGCTCTTGCTCCACCAGCGCCCGCCGCAGGTTAGGTGAGTCGGCCCAGTCCGCAACCAGACCCTTGGCACCGTCGTCGTCATCGTATTCGTCGCTCTCGTCGTCCGTGTTGATCTCGGGCAGTTCGATCGATTCGCCGTTTTGGAATCTCGGAGACGACCGTGTGGCCGACTTGGCAGCTGACTTGACGCTGGTCATCCCCGCCATCCCTGCCGGCCGTGCCGGTGTCTTGCTAGGTCCCGCGGTCGGATGCGTGTTCGTCGCGAACGGGATAGCACTCTTGGACACCTGCGCCATGTCGAGAGGGTGTGCTGACTTGATTTGACTGTTGTGTTGGCTCGTCACGGTAGATTTGAACAGATCCCTGGTCACACCCTGTGGTACGTTGGCATAGCCAGAAGCGAACATCGACTTGGCTGGCAGTTCCTGTTTTGACCACGTTAGCATCTTACCCGGTCGTCGCTTTGGATGTGAAAGCAACTTACCTTCTTGATACCAGCCGAGGGGCGCACAGGCGCCCCCTTTAGGCTGGGCTGTTTCTCCTTTTCGGTAGTATCATTGAGCTCATCCGTCATGCGCATTCGCTTGGATTCCTTGGTTTGGAAAGTGTTTGCATTTCGCACTTGGTTTGCCCGAGGGCCATCTTCGACGGGTTCCTGAGGCAACGGGCGCTTTGTCTGGCCCTTGGAACTCTGGGCGAGGATTGCGTTGACTGGCCGGCTTCCATCCGGTGCAATCGAGCCCATCCGTGAGGGTGGTCTAGCGGGACCAGCGTCCGTTCTGCTATAGTCAGGGGGGCCCCCAGGCTGAGTTCGAATCGCCGGTGGAGGAGCCCTCGTCTGTTTGGCCTTCTCGAGCATCGCTTGTCGCTGGGCGTTTCTCTTAGCTTCCGCCTGCTTCCGCTCCTCTTCTTTCTGACGTTCAGCTTCCAGTTTTCGCTGCTCCTGTCGCTTTTCCTCTTCTTGTAGAGCCGCGCGTTTCCGTTCCAACTCTGCCTTGGCCTCCCGTTTACGTTGTGCTTCGCGCTCCTCCTGCTCTTTTCTCCTCGCGGCAGCCTCGAGGGCCTTCGGTCTACCCGATGACGACGTCGAGCTCTTTAAGCTCTGCAGAGACTGCTTTCCTTGCAGAGCGGGCTGGCTAGCTTTCACCTGCGACTGCGCCAGAGTGTCATGCAGGCTAGAAGAGAGAGTGCTGTTGGATGGGTGAAACTGGGGGTGCTGCGAGCCCATTGCTACTCGGATCACCGTAGGCGCTTGCTTGGCCTTCGCGGTAGTCTCTTTGGTAGGTCTGATAGGTCGCTTGATCTCTCTAGCTTTCATAGCTGAAGGCGGGGCGACGGGGCGACGGACAGAAGGCGGCGGTGGCATAGCTTGTGCATCCACCATTTCGACATCGTCCCCGGAATTCTCGCCAAGCGGAGCTGGAGCCGGATCCGCGTCCTGATCTTCTGAGCCTGCCTGTGGTTTAGTCCTGCGCGGACTAGTTCTCGTCGCTTTGGGGTTATTGCTTGGGGTGGCGATAGCGGCTCGCTTGTCCTGTTCTTTCTGCGCAGCTTGCTTTTCCATTGCCACTATCCGCTCCTGCTCCTTACTGAAGTCACGCGCCTTCTCTCTCTCCTTCTCGCGCGCCTTTTCGAGCTTCTCCATCTGTTCTGCCATTCGTTTGGCCTCCTTGGCTTCTTCTTTCTTGCGCTTCTCTTCAGCCTTTTCCCGCTCTATAGACGCTCTTGTCCTTCGACCCTCAGGTCGATCTTGGGTAGAAGTGCTTGCGATCGTCTGCGTCTCAGTAACTTGGCGAGACAGATCTGGATAAAGAGGCTGCGTATCTTTCACCGGCGACGACCTAAGCGTGTCCGTAGACGGAGCCGCGTGCAGGCCCAGCCGCGTAACAGACGGGGAAAGGAGCGAAGATTTTCCCTCTGCGCTAATCGCCGCACTGCTAGCCAGGAGACCCCTAGAGCTCTTCAGGATGGAGGACAGTTTGTTCTTAACCTGTTTCAGAGGGCTATTGTTGAATGCGCGCGAGGGCGATTTAGGCGTCGCGGGTCGTCCATCCTCGGCGACTGGTGCAAGAGTCGGGTTTGAAACAGAGATCTCCTTCAAAGCATTCTCATCTTGTCCCACGACGGGAAGGACGGGAAGGACAGGAACTGACGCCGACGTATGGTGACCAAATGTCCCAACCGCCCCTTGCTGAGGATTCGATGGTTTGGGGGAGTCGAAAGACTTCGCCGGTGGACGTGTTTTCGGAAGCTCGAAGGCAGATGCGCCAACGGTGTCCGCCCCAGACAGACCTTCCATAACATCAGCCGAGTGGCTCTTGGGCAGAGGCGGGCGAGGACTCTTGAAATTCGAAGCGTCATCAGGGGTACCCAACGGCTGAATCCAGTCATCATCATCGTCCTCTGGAAATGCACCCGGTGTCGTTGCGGCCTTGACTGGCGATACGCCCTGCTTGGCCGGTGTGGGTGGCGGAGGCATGCTGTTCTGAGACGTCATAGGTTCTGTTTTCGTAACAACAGCTTGCTGAACGTTGGCCTGAGCCTTGCCCAATTTGCTGATCTGATCCTGAAGGCGCTGTGTATATGTCTTGCTGTGTGTGGCTGCGTCGTTTACTTCAACCTGGGGCAGTGGCTTTGGAGGTTCGGGAAGCTCATCGATGTCCATATCATCATTCTCATCATCCGTGAGCTCTTGTTTTACATTGCCAAGGCTCTTCCCTCCGGTATGGCGATAGTAGCTGGTACGGTTCTGATCTAGATGGCTTGTTCTCGAGACTCGGTTGCCGATGCTCTTATGGGTGATAGGCTCACGTGCAGGCAAGGAAGCAAAGTTCAAGCTACTTTTTCTCACTACGGGACGGACCGGGATCGGACTGGATCCTTCAGAGGGCGAGTGCGAAGTCGCCTCAAGGGCAATCTCATCAGTCCCATCGGCCGCCATCGTAGGCGGATCTGCAGGTGGCGTATGAGCCCCCTCCGATTCCAAGGCCGGCGCCGGGGTAGGTTCTCGTTTCGGCGAGGGATAGGTTGGTGACCCCGCTGGAGTTGTGCTCTCGTGATGGACGGGCTTTTTGGGAGACGCTGCTCCCGCCCCGACACGAGCTGGAAAATACTGTATATCGGAATCCACCAGGGCAGGTTCGCTGTCTGGCTTGGGCGACGGGCGCATTGGGCTGCTATGCGGATCCTCGTGAATATCAGATACGTCAAAAGCCACGCGACCGGTTTGGGCATCGGCTGGGGAACTGGGCCCTTCACTGAGTGGTTGGCTGAATGGCCGAGTTGGTTCGTCTTCAGCACCATCGTCGTCAATCTGCATAGCATCTTGAGATTGGCTTCCGTGATAGCCAGAGTCAACTAAGACGGGGTTGACAGGAGCGGCAGGTTTCGAAGACGCGACTTGTTTGAGAGGGCTTGCAGGAGCCACCGGCTTGGGCGGGGAAGGGACCGGATCAGTGGCGATTTTGACCCGAGGTGAGTTCTGCCGGCCCAGCTGTGATAGTGAGAATGGATTTGGGCCGAGTTTAGGAGCGGAAGAGAATATGCTCGAAAGCGGCTGCGCAATTGGGTGTCAGTGTATGTAGACCACGATGGCGTCTTTCACCAGCGGGTGCGCCGCGCAGAGATGACTTACGACTCGGTTTTCCCCATTCAACTTGCGGGCAGTACGAGGCGTCTTCCCTCGTAATTTACCAGGCGTCTTGAATATCTCGGCCACATTTCTAAGTCACTTATCAGCATAGAGCAGGAGGAACAGGAAAAATGGGCCGGGTCTCCCCACATCTGGTTCTCGCCAAACACCTCGGCCATATGCTCGTTCAGCCAGTCGAAATCATTCCGAACAGAAAAGGTAAACTCTTCCACCTCGGACTCGGCAATGTTCATGGCAGAGGAACGCTCCTCTGCGATCCAGGGCGTTGATCCGACCTGAAGTCGCGTTCGTCCGGCCATTGCGATGGTTGGAAGCGGGAGCCACTCGAAAGACGCGTCGGTTTGTTTTGGGTCGCGTAAACAATTCAAAGAGCACAAAAAAAGGCGTAAATAAAAGACGACTTATGGGGTCACCTGGTCATGGCGCGAGTTACGGATATCGAATTGGAGAATGCACGAAATCGCCGAGTACTTGTAGCTGGCAATTCAGGAATAATTAGAGTAGGTAGGCCAATATGTTCAAGGTTCAATGTTTGATGGGAGTGAGCCGGGAGTATGTAATGTGCAAATGCAGTGGGCTTCCGGCCATTGGTCAGATAGCCCTGCATTGTAAACACGAAGCTTGGACCAACCCGCCCCAGGAAGAAAGAGGGGACAAAGGGTACAGTGGGGCTGCGGGCCTGCCACTACCTAACCTAATCTTACTATTAACCTCAACAGCTCCAAGTTAAGCTTTGGGAGAGTTTCGGACGTCACCTGCCTACAAGAACGATCACAGTCCTGCTGTAGCATCTTACTCTATCGCAACATAAAATTACGTTATCATGCCCATGAAGTGTATTTGGAGGGACAAATGCTCAATGGATCATGGATGCTCAAAGGCAACCGCTCTGGTAAGGTATCTGCTCTACAGGTACACCAGACAACCATTGTATTGCAACGCCACAGGCTTGTTAGAGCTACATTATCGCTCCACCATGTTGCTACGTCCCCATGGGCCCTTGAGATTCTTGCAACCTCGCTCTGGGCCTAGTTAGGACCCTTGCCCTTTAGTTGATACACCTACAAAAAAGAACATCAATCACGTTCCCGATTCGTGAAACATGACCAGTTGCCTCAACAAACGGCGCAAAGTCACCGTAGGTGATGACACCGCCCCCAGGACCTACTCAATTACAGCGCTGAGAGACCAGTGCTAGGATTCGTCTCGAGATCGGCGTAGTGCAACGTAAGTTGCCGCTGTATCATCATGTTAGTGTCCATTCGACAGTGCCCAATGAAAGGAAGGGGGAGAGAGAGGCTTACCCGATCCTTGCGCCACTCGTCGGTACTCCATACGATGTAGTACCCTTCTTCATGCTGCGCACTCAGAATCCGCGGCGCCATCACATCGTCCTTGGTCAGCCATATCTTGAGTTTCTTATGCCACCTCCACTGTCTCGAAAACCTAAAATCTCAGTTTAGCAAAACACGGTCAAGTCTCCCGACGACACATGGCGCTTACAGTTCACCAGCGGCAAGTAGTTGCTGGTAGTCGCCTGGACAGCTGTAGAATATCCACATCAACGTCTCCTCGTTAAAGCTGTTGATCTTCTGGTTAAGAGGCTGAACGTTGTTGACCTTGTAGCAATCCGGCAGGTGAAAGTCAGGAATGGCAGGACAGGGTGGGGCGTCGTTGAATGGCGACCAGATTTGCGTCGAGATCGGCCTTGAGACAAAGTCAGCACCGACCCTCACTGGAAGGAACCAGTTATTCTCGTTCTTGGGGTACTTACGCCGGAGACGTTAGGTCGAATCCGAAAGTGGTCGGGTCCATGCCAGTTATGCAGGCGTTGTAGTCAGGATAGTTGTTGATCAAGGTCCGAAGGCCCTTGAGGCCCCATTTATCGATGTCCGACATCCCAGCTAAGGGGTCATGGCCCACAGGTGACCGTACGTCGTCGCTGTCCTTATTCTTGCCAGATTGCGTGTCGTGCGTGCCAATCGCGCCAAGAGGGTTGCGACCATCAGAATGTGAAGGGTCTTTGGGAGACTGCGAGGTAATGGCGTCGTCGCGGAATCCGGGCGGCTTCTGCCGAGTCTCATCATTACTACTTCTCATATCCTGAGATCGCGAGTGGTCTAAAACCATGAGATGAGCGCTTGAAAGGTGGGCAAACCAGAGCAGACCGGGCTGTGTCTAGCGGGGGAAGAGGACATACCTAGTGTTGTAGATCCATCAGGGGAGCGAATATCCGTTGTTCGCGAGTTGGCAGACAAGGCATTGAGCAAGCCATTGCCCGTACGCGTTCCTTGTAGCGGGCCGCCAGTCCCGTTGCCCTGAGCACCGAACCCCAACGTTGACACCAATCCTCGTTCCTGGCCAAGCTCTCCATCCCCGTTCCTGAGATTGTTGTTCAGCGGCGGGAAATCGTCTATACTGCTGGGCTGCGGCTGAGATGACTGAGTCATATTAGCCTGACCCCCAAAGCGGAAAGCGGCCTGATTCGAGCTCATGCGCGAGGATGAGAAGAAATCGTCCTGTTGGCTTTGCTGGCCATGTGGTGTAGGCTGGCTTCGTTGGATGGGTCCGCCCATCGGCCTCGAATTTCCGGCCCATAAAGAGGAAGGGTTGCCACTTGAAAGCTGCGAGTTGGTGGAAAGCGAAGGGAACTCACTAGGCTGAAATTAGCACATTCCTCAAGTAGTCGGATGGAACACATATCAGAAAATATCAAGAAAGAAGGGAAGTGGGAAAGGGGAAGTGGGAAAGGAAGGCAATGCAGAGAAGGGATTTACCGTCTCACAACGGCGGCATAGGGAAGACCATCTGAGGTAGCTTCCGACACATCAGGTTCATCGACGGAGCCGGGCTTGCTGCCATCGTCCAACTTGGACTCATCAGGCAGGCGCGCTCCAGGCTCATCCTCGTCGCTAGGGACTGAACCAGAACCATCCTTCAGAACCTTGGAGAATGATACACCTCTGAGCATGGACGAGTTCATAGATAAGGATGGGCCACTCGACTGCAAATGCAACTTGTGCACAAGCTTTGGCTTGCGGCCCTTGGAGGAAGTGGGAGGCGGATTCGACGCCTTCGCCGCCTTCGCCAGAGTGGGAGAGGACAGGGAGTCAGAGTCAGACATAGTGATGAAATGCAATAGATATCTGAACAGACAAGGACAGAGAAACACCCGAAAGACAAGTCCCAAGGGGAATGCGAAGTGGGTAAAGTATCTAAGTACCAGTCCCGCCAACTACCAAAAATTAAGTGTTGGCCAATAGTGAATGGAACAAAGTCAACAATGGCCGACCCACGGTCATGGGTTGGGTTTGTTGCCGTATGGATGTATGTACAGGTGTGAGTTGTAGGGTTTGTAAGCGGGGTGTCTGTACTGATATGGCAATGGGAAACTGCAGCAGGAACAACATAGGCATATTATGAAAAAGCAAGGCCTTAGGCCAGTGGAAAAGCAAGGGCACCTACGAAAGATCCAGAGACGCTGTCGGTTGTGACGCTGCCAAACTCTGTGCGAAACTGACGTTGCCCCCCAGCTGTCTGGAGGAGTTCTGTAAGCTAGGCGCACCGCCCATGGGCACATTTCCACCAAATGCCCATCCGGCCGCGTTGTTTGCTTCGCACACAAAGTCCAAGATCAGTCTCTCTCTCACACACACACACTCTCTCTCCGAGAACATCTGTCGCGGATGCGGGTGTCTTCGTTCGAGTTACCATACCTATTTTACCGTTCGGTAACCGGTTCGCCCCTGTCCTGCCAGGCTGCTGAGGTTGTTGCTGGCCTCCAAAGCCAGCTGGCATCCCTCTTAGGGTTTGCGGCACCGCTCCTGACGACACCCCGTATTAGTCAAGCTTGCAATACGACTGCGCAAAGACAGCGGATGGATATTTCTGAGGTCGGGCCGTTCGTTGTCTAGGTCTCCTCCGGCATCAGAGACTCGCGCATATCCCTTCCAAATGCATTTCAATCCCACAAAGCTACAGCCAGCCACAAGGCCAGACATCGAGTGAACCATTGCACGGCTTTCCTGACCAGCCGCGGAGGTTTCGTTCGCACCGCGGCGGGTTTGTTTGGAGCGGCAATGCCCGGTTCGGATGGATGGAAGTGATTCTCATCTTGAAGGTCGGCTGACGGGCTCTAAACATCGGACAGGCAGACATGTGTGTGTGCACCGGGCGAGACAGGGGAAAGGATCGGGACAGCACTACCTGGTCGATTCATGGTCTTCGTCTTCAACAGAGACACGCCTACGTCTCCGGGATGCTATCGACTTGTATGCTAAGGGCTCGTGTCTGAGGTTCGGAACTTCTGCGATTGTTTGCAAGGGGTATCTTGATGTTGAAGTTGGCTGCTGGCATCATACTCGATGGAGCGAGCGTATTGGCTTTGGCTGTCATAACAGTGCTGGCTGCCAGTGGCGTGCAAGCGCCCTCGACTTGATTCGTTCCTCCCGTTTCAAGACCCACCGAGATCTTGTCTTGACCACCAATAACCGACGCTATAAAGCACTTTAACCCAGTCAGCCTACAACTTCTCCCCACATTATGCAGATACCGAGTAAGCATGACCGAGGTATGTAATAAGAAGACTACATTAGGTAGATAGTAGGACTATGACAAATTGTATCGAGAGCGTCTTATGGCCAACTTCAAGTTGAAAGGCTTCACTGTTATACTAAGGTAACTTACAGATATCTTTGCTACATGATAATACCACGAATAACAGAAACACAGGTTTAACTATATACCAGCCCCTTGCCCAGCCTGTGTCGGTTAACAGTAGATGAACCCGTCATCACTCCGGCATGGGCTCACCAGCATCTTCTCCAAATGATGTGGCATGGACTCCCAGCATCAACTTGGTCACTCGTCTCTGGGCCTCGTCGTGTATCTCACCCAATAGGCTCTCCGGAATGAAGCTGACGCGCAGCGTGTGCGGGCAGGGACACCAGTGGTCTTCGTTCTCGCCAACTTTATGACCACAGGGACAGTAATGATCCATCCTCCGGGCATCGTCATGCGTGCATGGGCAGTAATGCCCTCGCAAGCCTTCCCAGTCGTGCGCACACTCAGGACAGTAGTGGTCGGCGTACTGGACAATCTTGTACTTGTATGATGGCTTCTGGAGAGCCCTCCCGTTCCTTGCCCGCTGCCTTGTCTTTCGATTCGTCTTCTTGCGTATCCTCGCCGACGGGTGCACCGGCCTTGGCACCCTCCTCTGTTGGATTTGCCTACCCTCCTGAAGGTTGATGGCAGGAATCGGTAGGAGAGTCGCGTTCATTTTCAGTGAAATTGGACTTTGAAGTGGAGGACTGTTTGAGACGGGTCTTTAGGATGGGTGGATTACCGGACAGACTCGATACAAGGGCCTTATATATACTTGTCTAACATGTCTCCTCGATTGCCTTTCTTTGTTCTTCTATCATACAGGGCCTTGTTATGTCTACAACACACCATGGCCTAACACTCGTTCTTTGTTCCTTGAAAATGACATGGTCAGATACTGTTATGTGTACTTTCTTTAAAGCTCACAGGAGGTGTCGCACTGGGTGGAGAAAGTCGGTTCCTGTGGTGACAGTTTGAAGCGATATGATATATATGTGCTTCAGATGGGTTTGACATATAGCTTGCTGGTCACCTCCTCTCTTTCATGATTTTCTGACGCTATCATTGAAACTCGTCTCAAAGTCGACACCATGGATCCCCCTGCCGATGAGAACAAGCTTTCCTGTAGAGGGTGTGGCATCGTGTCCAGGGGTAGTGTTGACAGAGCCACCGTCTATAATCTCGAATATCTCCCTGACACCTTGTATCATTTTCATGCTTCCGTCGTTGAAAACAAGGCGTCCTTTCAGCCTATGGATCTCGGTTGATATTTGCTCTCCCGAGACGCTTGGAACAACACCTTCCCACAACAGAGTTTGCAACCAGCTATCTACTGCCTCCAGTTGGCCGACATCCAGCGGGGGGATACTGAAAGAGACGGTAGAAATAGTCTAATAGACTGTCAGCGCATCTTGGGAAAGACAGAATATCGGGGTTGTAGCATAGTTCGTACTGGATCGAGGTGGCTATGCCCTTTCTGAGTGCTGTCCAAAGTCTCTACCTCATCATAGGCATTCAGGTCAAGCAAGACGCCCTCCAACTGTGGCACTCTACTCTGTTCCGTGACATGGACCTTTGCAAGACCATTGATGGCCCGTATCCGAGCCTTCACATTTTCGAGTTCCTCTGGGGTAACTAAATCTGCCTTATTGATCACCACCACGTCCGCATGGGAGATTTGCACATGGGCAGTCGTCATTAAGGGGCCGTGGTCTTTGTGGTCATCATGGGCATCGACGTCTCCGGCAGGGTCATCTAAGCTCCGCAGGATATTCTTGGCGTCGACCAAGGTGACGATGCCGTCAAGATAGATGGTGCTGCCCAGGCCGTCGTCAACCCAGAATAGGGGCGCCAGATTGCCGGGATCCGCGAGTCCCGTAGTTTCTAGGAGGATATAATCAAAGGCGCCCCTTTTCTCCATCAAGGATTCAATAGCGTTCACTCCAGAGTCCCTGACACCTAAGTTAGCACCACACGGGACAGTATAATCTAACAGTCCCGTACTTTACTGAGCAGCAAATACACCCATTGCCGACTTCGAGCCATTCTTCGACCTGCTCGCCGCCTTTATTTACCGTGAGCGACTTCTCGATATCAAGAGCTATAGCAGATTAGTGTCAGGAAATCCCTCCCCCCATGAGCCGAGCAAAAGTCATACAGTCGCCAAACTCATTCATGATCACGGCAATCTTCTTGCCATGCCGGGCAGTCAAGATGTAGTTCAGTAGGGTGGTCTTTCCAGCCCCCAGATAGCCTGTACAGCAAACATGTCAGCATATAGGAATCGGATCGTATTTGTTAAAAAGCTGTTAGTGTTTTGTTGAGAGTTACCAGTTACGATAGTTATTGGGACTTTAATTGCCTTTTCTTCAGCGTTCTTCTTGATGTTCTCGTTTGCTTCTTGCCCCGCCTCAACGAGCTCTGGAGGGGTATCATCATCGATCTCCATCGTGACTGCACCTGGTTGGACTGTGCCAGGGACAGCTTGTCCAGAAGTGATTGTTTCTGTAGATTTAAAAGATATACTGTGAATTAGAGTGCAAACTGCCTCCAGCGACTTCAAGTTGCGTGTTGTATGTGTACCCGGTATTTACCTTTCTGCTTGGATATAAGAATCACCCGCTTGACATAGTATATGAATTTGCCAAGTGTATTATCCTCTGTCACAACTTACAAGTTCACTTGCACAGTACAGCATACAGTAGCACGGTATTGGGAAGGTACATCTCCCACAATGCTTGTCCTTGCTAGGTTAAGTCTGGAGGGGACATGCCTTCCTTCTCCTGCATGTGGATCTGGTACCTACCTGAACCTTGAAGGAAGTTGTTTGTATTCTGCTTGTACCAGCATAGCTTGTCAGAAAAGTATAGACACGACCAACATCACCAACATCCAATTCTCAGCAATACAGAATACATACTTCTCGATACCACAGCATCCTTGTTCAAACCACAGTACTCTAAGGTTACTTTCTACATAACCACACATAATATCGCAAAGACCCGTGGAGCTTGGGCAAGGCCAGTTATCCTAGCTCAATCAGAAGTCGGCTGGCTTCTGTTCGAATGCTGGACCATGTCTCTTCCACAAGGATCACCTCGTCTCCCCAGTCCTCCACCACCGGCCGAGATACAACTCGGGCCTAAGTCGCCGAGCCTGAATGCAAACCAGATGGACGAAAAGGCTGTCTTCGATGCCTACTCTAAACGCCGCATACATCCGGGCACAAAGGCCGAGGACATGGCCGCAGGCCCGCCTCTAGTGCCGTTGGATCAGGTACGTTTTCACATGACCAGCTTTCAGGGAAACCGTGGTTCTGACTGTATTCTGCCCTTCTCCCTTGCAGCTCGATTCTGCTTTCCAACTCCAGGAGCACCTCGCCGCCCTCCACTACCATCACACTGCCCACAACACCAAACCTATTACACGTGCGGCAGCCGCTCAGCTTACCCAAGCACCGCCCGGCACAAACCGGACCCTGTGGCTGCACGAGCTATGCCGCTTTCTGATCGCACAATGCAACGATCTAATAGTCGGCTTTCTCTTCGATACCCCGCCCTGCTCGGCCACCACATGTCCTGAAATGCGCGCCTCCGAATGGCAGTTTCTATGCGCCGTGCACGAGCAGCCTAAGAGCTGCTGTGCCATCGACTACTGCTGCCACACTCTCGACTGGGCCGCTAACGTCGTTACGAACCCGAAACTGTTCCCCAGTCGATTCGTCCTCCTCGACGGCCATGACAAGAGTGCCGTGCTTAAGAGCCTGATCAACGTGTTCCGGCGTCTCCATAGGATATTCGCACACGCTTGGTTTCAGCACCGAACCGTGTTCTGGAAGGTCGAGTCACAGACCGGCCTGTACGCCTTCTTCAAGACCGTCTGCGATATAAATGACCTCCTCCCAGCCGAGAACTACAAGCTCCCGCCCGAGGCAGAGGGTCTTGAGCCGGAAGCTCCCGTCAAGGACGAGAAGCGCGTCACGGTCTCGGCCATCGCCAAACCGCCGCATTCGCAGCACGGTGGAAGCCTGGCAGACCAGGAAGATGATCGGAGCAGTTTGATGGCACGTAGAAGTAATACGGCCAGACATTCCAGTAGACCTTCGACTGGCAGCGCCGTGACGACCGTTATAGAAGAGAAGGAGGACGAGCATTCCGAGGTGGCCGATAAGTTACAGGACGTCCACGTCTCGGCTCCTCAAGTGGCCGAGGAGGAGTCCGAGGTCGAGGTGCCCGTGATTGTGGAAGGTGGTGTCATGGATGAAGAGCCTGCGCCTATGGATGCTCAGTCTGTTGAGATCTTTGATGCCGCTAATGCCCCCGGCTATCATCAGATCGCAGAGGAACCTGCAGACGAAAGCCAAGCGCGTACTGGAGGCAACGAGGAAGTACAGGACCAGCCTCCAACCAGCCCGGAATCGCCCAAGGAGGCCGCCCAGCAGGTGGAGGAACCACGAGCAGCTGCTGTGGATAAGACCGACTCCGGTACTGAAGCGGACGTAGACACCACTAGCGTATCCTCCGGGTCTACAGTAACACCTACAGTATTACGGCTGTTAGCAGAGGCGGCTGCGACTATTCCCGAACGTGGAAAAGAAGAAGGAAAAGAGAAAAAAGAAGAGAAAAAAGAAGAAGGAGGAGTTCAAGGAGTACTGGAAAGCCCGAGAGTGGAGTAGAGAATCGACCCGAGCATCCTTCTCAACGAACCCCTGACGGAAGCAGAGCAGACCATCATCAGACCGTACCAGCTCGCGGCGGAAGGCACGTATTTCCCCGACGTGGACGAAGACGACGACAAGATACCGGATGAAGATGCTCTGCTAATGGCACCACTGGATCGTGGGGAAACAACTGAGAAAGAGGAGTAACCTGATGAGAAGCGGGTGTTTTGTGTGTGCATGGGGAAGCGGCATTATATGACTATATCATGTGCCTGTGCCTGTCTAAGGGGGCACTTGTACGAGTATGAAAGAAGGGCATCACTTTATACCATACCATAGCGTGTTCTTTCTATTCGATAGGGATGGGGATGGGGATGGGGATTCGTGGGCTGGTATCTAGCCTAGCGTGTTAATGAATAATTACTTTACTTATTAATATGAACCCTGCTCTTCTCTGGTTTGGGTGTGCGTGCGTGCGTGTGTGTGTGTGTGTGATGGATGGACTTGTTCTGTATTCTGTGTCTTTTGCTATGCTATTACTTACTACTTCTACTTGTCTGGTTTCCCGCCCCTCGGCCTTTTTCCTGGTTTTATGCTTGCTGCTCTTGGGTGGTTTGTATATTTATTACCTTTTTCTTGCCTTATCCAAGAAGCGAGCACACTGCCTAGGTAAGTAAGTAGAGAGAGCAAGGTAGGTAGGTAGGTTAGTAAAAGTTGCGTTTCTATTACCGTGCTTGCTATCTACGCCATGCTTCCTTTTCCACATCTCATCCCTTGCCTTTCCTCCCTTGCCTTAGAAATTGTTCCCAAACAAACCCCTTCACGAACCCCAGGCTCAAGCCAACACAAAGCACTGCGCTTGTTCCCGTTTCTACATAGCAGTCAGTGGACAAGATGTTAAAAAGGACTTGCCGCTCATATAAAACTTCAATTGGTATATATATATATATTTATATATGGCTCGAAAATCACAACTCTGTATATAAATAATAACATGACATAAATATGATATGCCAATTACACATCTCCCATTGACATCTATATCATCCTTTCCAACTCGTCGTATATCTCTGGATAAACAAAACTTGGTTATCTTACTTATTTCTTCATCCTCCTGGGGTATATATATATATATATATTATTCATCATAGATCGGAATTCCCCCATTATTCCACAAAAAAGGATCTCCAATCAACCCTACCCCAATACCATCATCGAAGCAGGGCCGCTCAAAAAGGGGCAAAGCGGCTCAGAGAGGGCACAGAAATGTAGGTACTTACATAGTGAGTCCAACATATGTGTTTTTGTGTGTACACATTGGAGCATCTCTTGGAAGTAATGTTGTTAATTAGATACAAAAGACACACTTGCTTTCTAATTAGTCCACAAGGGGGACGAGATGCCTTAGGCTCCAACCCCTGATGAAATTCCGGACTCACGTCGGAGTGTCGTCGTCTCTGATGTGCATCTTGGAGAATATGGCGCTCATTTCCCGGAGAGCGGCTGTCTTATGCGTCACCAACCTGCCGTTTCGACCGTCTGCGAAAGCGCGGATCTCGCGAAGAATCGGTGACAGACCCTCCTCGTTCGGTAGCCACCATTGCTCGCATGTCGGCTCGCGAAACAGCTCGGCCAACCTCTGGCGCAAGGTCAAGGGCGCGATATACCTAAATCACGGGCTTTGTCAGTCATGAAATACTTACATACACGTCAAGTATATCGGCCAAATAGTTGGCCCAACTCACCCTGCTGCCTCCAGAGAGGCATACCGCCGCCTGATCCACATGTGGTATCTCGGGTCTCGGGGAATAAAGAGACACGCTAGGGCTAGACATGCTTGTATGGCGATGATAGCGCCAGGGGGTGTATGCGGCCAGCGCCGTACCGTCTCGAACATCTCGCAGGCCGACATGGCGAGCTGTCTCAGCTCGTCGGACGGCTCGTGTTGGCCGTAGCCCTCCTGGCGGCTTATGTGCATGATGATGATCGAGTACCACTCTATCAGCAGAATGGTGGTGGCAAATAGCGGAGGCTTGTACAGGCAGCCAGGAAGATAGGGGTTCACGACATCGTCTTCCGTGGGTGGCCTTTGGTATTCAAAGTCGGTCACAAGGTAACTTGGGTCCGTGATGACTGGATCGAGAGTTTCCTTAAACCGGAACAGTTGGCCCGTGAGCTTGCTGTATTCCTCCGCGTAAATATCGGGCGGTAGCTCCTTGCGGACGCCCTTTGCGTATAAGAGCGACATGTCCACCGATAGCAGCCGCAACGTGGTGGCTCCGACCTCGACACGCCAGGACAGGTCCTCCGGGTGCTCCTCCCTCATTTTCTCGCTGAAATGAACGGCTGCGGTAAACCATTCCCTTGGCAAGGCGGGTTCGAACCCGCCCATCAGAGCGACGAAGACATCGAATCGAATGTACCAGGTCAACAGTTCCCTCACGTTGGACTCCATTATCGACTGTGGCGTAAAGATCTCCGTCACTATAGCCATGGCGGCCTTTTGGTGGCCCGACAGGTTGACCCAGTCCCCTAGATATTCCTTGGCCCATGTCAGCACCGATTAAGTTCTCTTCCCACAGCGCACACCGTTTCTCACCTCAATAGTAGCAAGCTGGAGGATTGTGAGCAAGGTGCCTAAATCCTGCTTCTCTCCGCGCTTGATGATGCTCAGAAGCAATGTGACGCTTTTGTTGTAATAACCGAGGAAGTCTTCGATTTTACCGTGCGGGTGCCGAAGCGAGGCGTGGTATGCCGCGAACCCGACCACGGCGTAGAGCAGCGCATCGTTGCCCTCGCGTACGGCGAGAGAAGGCAGAATGGATCGGAAGAAGTCGTCCGGGTCGTTTGGTATCCCGTAGCTGTAGTGAGTCATGCTCTCGCAGAAATAGCCCAGGTAGTACTGCACATCTTTACTCAGGTGAGCCCACTCGGGGTTCGTGGTGCCCGCGTACGGCGTTGTGTCTGACGTTTGCATCGTAGTGGCGAAGCTGGACGAGGTCCCCGACGACATGGACGGGGAGGAGCCCTTGGCGCCATCTAGAGAAGGAGTCTCCGAGTTATGACGATTCCATGTTTTCCGTAGGTTGAGTGACGATACTGTGTGCTGACGGCGCAAGCCTATGCTGGGATGTGGGGGCAGGCCGGATTCCGCTATGGGCTCGTCTGCGTCAGGAATGGACTCCAGCTTCGACTCTCTATCGAACTCGTCCGGCTCGTCAGAGGAATCCGGACTTCCGGCTTGACTTGTGGACGACGCGGCGGCATCTCTCGACCCAGCGTTGCTGCTGCTGCTGCCAGATGATCCCTTGGCTGTTGGTGGGTCTGGATACACGCAGTCCCTCTTTCCTTTGCGACATCCTGGAGAGCCGAGTTAGCTAAGCAAAGCAACCTACGCGCCTTCCCTACGATGATCGAGGGCACAGGCCGAGTGGCATGTCTCACTGTCACAGATAGGCCGGTTCTCATCACACTGTATACCTCTAACCGTTAGCAATTAGCGCGCCAAACGGAAAACTTAGCCAAGTCTCCAGCGAATAATTGTCCTTACTTACCTTGACTCTTCTCCCTCTACATGTATAACATCCTGACCGAGTCCGACGATGCTTCACCGGGTCTCCTCCAGATGATGTAGACTTCTTCCTACTCCGCCCGCTCGGGGGCTTCTGTTCCTGAAACGGGCTAGAGTCGGGAAAGCTGGGATAGTAGCCTAGACTTTGGTAATGGTTTGCCAAAGGGGCGGCCGGGTTCCCCATCTGCGGGGGGAGGTGAGACTGGTAGTGCGCCTCTTGCATGTCTGGGAGGCTTGCGGTTGGTGATATCCCCATGTCCGTCATGGACGACGGGGATAACTGGTAGAACCCACTCATTGGCAACTATGGAGGGTGGCCTAGTAGCCAATAGTCTCGAGCACGTTGGTTTAACCGACGACGACGACGACCATGTAGATATGGCCTGTCTGTTGTGTTTGTAGAGATTGCTGGGCTCCGAAGAGTGGTGGGCTGGTTAGGTGGACGGCGTGGTGGGAGGGTGTCAACTTGAATGAATGATCAGGTAAGGTGAAGAGTATCCAACTAGCATATCTATTCTTCGGGAATTGTTCTGGCCAATGGAGGACATAAATGCGATACAGGTTGATGTCTGCAACGGCGGCTCGGATCACCCTGGCGCTTCTCGAATAGACAGAACGATTGGGATGGGACGGGAGCAGATCGGACCATGTATACGAGACGCGGAAGGCCAAGAACCATTGAGCCAGGGGCGATCAAGTGGTCAAGGAATTATGCGGTTGCGTTATGTCCGAATGTACCTAATGTATGTGTAGGCAGAGCTTTCTGCACCTGAACAGCTATCCTCTCTATGGTGAAGCGGCCAAAGATGGGTTTCTTCCCCAGGTTGACTACCGTTCGTGGCCCAGCAAGTGGTGAGGTACAGCAGTATCTATGTATGGTAAAAGTGTGAGGACGACGAGGACGATGTGGAGCTATGGTTGTATGGGCATCTTGCATAACCCCCCTGGAGTTGAGGAGTCTTCAGGAGAAAGCCTTGTGAGGATCTGCTTACGGGATCTTTACTGTAGGTAGGGGTGACTGACTGGGCAGGGGTGTGACTGGGTGGTACCGTGGTAGATTAGGGGTGACTTGGGGGGTGGGAAGGGGGAGAAGCTCGTGTGGCCGTTTGTCAGCGGCTTTCCTCTTTTCCCAATGGGTAGGAGGCTAGGTGTATAACAGAACGGCGCGAGGATGGGATCTTGAGATCTCGACGCTCTAGGACCTGCCAAGGAAACAATGCTTTTCAGCAACACCGGATTCGTCTGGCTGATGATGGCACGTCCGCATCTCAGCCCCAGGAAGGGGTAGTGGTGGGAAAAGGTACCTTACCGTTGTGGGTACCGCACGTAGCCTAGTATGTAGATTACAGCATACAGTAGACCGAGAGCGGTAGTTTTCAGGAGGGAAAATATCAGAAACACGATGTTGTAGCCCTACCACGCCTAATAAGACTGCTTAAGTTGCAGGAGTTGATGAGACTCAGAATCCACTCGGCGGGATCTACCAGCAGCGCCAAAGGGTTTATGTTAGATAGTATTCGCATAGATTCAGAAGAGCTACAGTTGCTGGAAGTCGGGAGACTGGGGACACCGAATAATACCTACTTCTGAAGACAGATTTCCGTGCAAGTATGTATGTATATATGTAACTCGTAGAGACCCGTCAAATCGCGTTTGGTCTCACGGCAGAGACTTATTGAGATGAGGTGGGGGGCAAGGCGCCAAGATGCTTGTAGGTACATGTACATCCAGTTACCCCCTTGATCCAAGATCACTTATATTAACTTATTAGGATGGTGGGATTCTGGGCCGGATCTGCCGAGGGTCGTCAGGATGCTCAATCAGACACCGGTGTTACCCTACAAGGCCTTGTCGATGTCTGTAAAGCTTCTGCAGCTTCACGCCATTCGAAATACAAGAGGTACAGGCGAGTTGCAGATGCGCAGGTCTTGGGGCTTTCAGATGTGGTGTTGATCAGAAATATCTGGTACCAACTCAGAATCCTGTAAGACAGACAGGAGATGCCCAAACAGTTGACTTGACTCCTAATATGCTTGCATCACAACAAGAGCGACTTGCTCGTGGACGGACCGGCTTCTTGGTAATCACCGCTAGGCAATAACTTCATGCAGGAGCTATGGGCTTGGAAGCAGGGGGCGTAAATAAGACATACACACATGGGTATGTCGGACAAGGGTAACGGGCAATGACAGGCCGCAAGTGGACAAAGAGACGCCTGACGACCACATACTGTACTACCTACTACCTCAGGTAGACGACTATGTAGGTAATAGCTGCAGAAGACCTGATCAATCAATGCATGGAACATAGAATACTAAGGTACTATGCAACCCACCTATTGTACGCACTCCCCTTCAACTTTCTACATACAATAGGTATGTATGCTTTGACAAGCACCAACTTATCCAATTCCTCGGTGTTGATATTCCATCTTTATTAACGACACATGCCCAATACAAACCTGGGGCTGGGGAAAGGCATGACAGAGCTGTTATATCCGCCTATCCATCCCTTGCCCTGATAGTACTTGCGGTATTTGTTCGCCGTATGATCTACAGGCAGTAGTGTTTAGCGCTCGGGATTGCCGGTGGAGGGAAAAGTAATAAAGAAGCTTATCGCTACTAGTATGTGAGTAGACACCGAGCGATTCGCTGTTTCTCTCTTCCACTTTATGTATTGGACACACCTGCACTTTGGTATTTTACCTATGTTGTACCGTTGTCTGGTATCTTCAACTATCTGAACATGTACACAGTCGTATGTGTACGTGCATTCCTCCCTTGCTGTGTGTCTTGGAAAGCCAGCTAGGTAGGTTAAGCCGTAAGATCACTGTGTGGACTGCTTTGATAGAAAAGCACTAATAAACAGACCCAACCCCAGAATAGTGCTAGCATTTGGGCTAGTCTTTTCTGACCATGCCATAAACGACATCCCTCCAACCCAGCCGTTGCTGTCGGCCGCCGCATCTCTGGAAAAGTCCGGTGGAAGGAAGTACTGCGCATAGCACATGCACAAAGTGGGCAATAGCTACGGAGTCTGCTGCAAGGAGTTCTCTCCTTGGTGCCTAACATACTACCATGTAGATAGTATAATCGTCGATACCGTTATGTTGATTGTAAGTACTGGAAGCATATGTTATGCTGTTCCTCTTGGTCTGGGTCGAGGCGGAGTGCGTCAGCCGTTATGTTCTCGATATATCGACCATCCGCCAAACTATCTGAGACGTACATAGTGAGAATGAGCTCCCAAGCACAAACATCGGGGCTGTGAACATAAAGGCATGTCCCAGACTCCCAGGGGGTTTAGGTTTAGGGTGGGAATTTGTCTAGTACCATCGAAGCTATTGAGGTATGGGATGAGATGAGACGCTTTGATTTGTCGATTGACCAATCCCGGTCACTTAGCGTGCTGCGGACATCCTGGATCCCTGCTTGCTGAACAGCTAGTACACTTGCAGGGTAAATTAACAACGACAGGAACGGGTTAGCGTTTTGACCTTACCCTATACGTAAAGTACTTGACTGACGTGTTTTTTCCCGTGCTAAGCTCTTTGGAGATTTCCATCGTAAACCGTCACGCCCGGAAACTCCCCATTGGATTCCATAAGGGTTGCCCTTGCACATCTGCTAATGCAGGATGGCCGGGACGGGCGAACAGATGGGAGGATGTGTACAGCAGTACAGTAGTACTCCGGTACCTGTAGGTAGTATCTGTACACACCAGGAGATACATATGCATATTTCTGCTGGTCCCGGGTAAGGTACCCCCCTAAAAACCCGATATGCGTATGATACCGTGAAGGAGACAGTGTGTAGGTGTACGCCATGCTCAAAATCACAACTGTTGCTGAAGCTGGCAGTAGAATACCTGTTGGCTATTTCACCGCTAAGAGCTGGTATTAGAGCTCGATTAGAGTACCTGTACGAGTTTGGCACTGAAAGTACGTGGTTCCTGGCAGAAGATGGGCTGGTTTTCATACTTGCAGTACTATGTAAGTACAGCATACTACTGCACTTTTGTCTACATCTTACTGTCAGCCTCCCCAGATGGTAACACGGACTTATTAGAGTGCTTATATGGCCTCAAGAACCATCCGTTCAATAGGACAGAATCTGATACCTTACCTACAGTATGCTGTACACATGGTAACACAAGTAAGATAAAAATGAGCCACAGACACCAACCGGGTAGAAATATCTGATGTTGTGTGCCAACAGCTAACGGCGTGACGTATATCATCTCGAAGCCAAGTTCTCCCACGTGTGTTTGGGGGGTGTCGCATCAGTCAGAATGCTAGTCTGGAGTAGCAGCTCGGGATATGGTAGGTAGGCGCCTAGATAGGTTACAGTAGGTAGCATCTGGCTAAGTATGTAGGTATGCTGTAGGTTCCTGGTGATCTGAACAGGAGCCGCCGGTGAGAACTGATCGAAGCACCTAGGCAGTCACATCATACCCTAGATCTGCAAACTGCAACTTGTGGGCGGCAAAACACATGCATGTTCCTGCGCGCGGCGGGTGCACGGTCAATGGTTATGAGTGAAGGCCGTCAGATCACCCAACTTGCTGCTGTAGAGACGAGGCGCGTAAGCTGGCCTGCTGGGTGACGGGTGGCTGACCCTAGCCATCGTTTCAACGCACAAAGGACGCCGCCCGTTCATTCCCACCCCAATGCCGATACGTGCGTAACCATAAAGGGCCAAGCATGCTAGTACGGAACCCTACCTCGTGAGGTTGAGACGACCCAGACGAATGGGGATATAAAGCACAGAATAGGTAGGTATCTAGACGTATTCATACGTAGGTCACTGCATAGGTCCATCATCCCAAGGATCTATCCCGGTAGTCTATCCCCTATTCTTGACCGCGTATCTTGGCCCTGCATGATCCGTGGAAAGTACGTCGATTCCAAGGCTAGGGAGCTTGCCGCTATCATCTACATTACTACAGTACTGGGTATGTATGCCTGCCTATCGGATCAATATAGGCTTACATGGGGTGTATTAAGTCAGATATCACTTGATTAATTAGATGAATGCTGCATGTGTGAAGTCTTGGTAGGTCACATCATGTGGCTTGATAAAACACAACGGTCACACAGCATTGTCTACTCGTTATTATATTCTGTATTACGACCCTACCTCTGACACCGCTCTGACAGCTTACCAGCCAGACCGCCTAACATTGGACAATAATTAAGATTCCAGCCCACCGGGAAGCGCGCGGTCCCGAATCACACTACATACGTGCAACCGTACACAGACGTTTTCTTTCAGCTGCTGTACCACGCTGTCATCTTTCCCTGTCCCGTACAGGATACAGAAAATCGCGTGGCATCAGCAGTAGTCTGTCTAGTCGATCCTTTCAGGCAGGGAAATCCGGCCGCTGGCGCCAAGCCAAGTGCCGCTGCTGCACATAACCCAGACTAGTGGCCAGTGAGCAGCGAGCGGGTGATATGCATGAAAGCATTTGTCATGGTATAATAATTATGCATTTTCCGTATCGAGCTACGAGTATCTAGTCTAGGGCCCCCCTGTCAGGGCGCTTCACCTGGCCTGGCCAGTGGTCGAGATATTCTGCATGGAACATACCTGTGTAACTCTATCTTGGGGCAGGGTTTGAAAATTTTCATGATATCTCAAAGCACTCGAGTTAGGTTCCTGCTTTGCGTGTAGTATGTGCAGAATGGGAAGAGTCTACCTAGGGCATAGATGGCAAATGGAGAGCACTATCCGTACACCTGTGGGTGATTATTCTCAATAGGTGAGGGAGACGAGGCTTGCGGGCGTGGGCAAGGCTATCGCGGGGAGATGGCGGGTCGAGGGGCATCCGGTGCAGCTTATGTCGATGTGCAAGGGGCTTCTCTTTCAAGTTTTCATAAGCAGCGCAAGTACCTACCTGATACAGTGTGTATATGTCGGCGCTCCGTAAGACAACGGAATTTATGCCCCTGTTATCAGATCAATCTGATGTTGTTGGGCATAATGAACCCTGCAGTCTGCAGAGATTATACTGCTGCGTGGGCCTCACAACCTCGCACTCTCGCATTCAATTCCCGATCGACAACAGCTAATGCATTCAAGGATAGTTAGTAGGTTAGGACGTAGAGAGTAGATAGCATATGCAGCACGGAGCAAAGCCCGGGTCTTGAGAGTGCCGAGTCCGAGACGTCAAGAGGGGTTCAACTCGCAGAACTAACAGGAAAAAAAGGAATTACCTACCTACCTACCTAAATGATAGCAGCGGTCTTACTATGTACTTAGTTCTCTGCAAGTTGTAAATGTACCAACTTACTGCCATGCATACATCTGGCAGGGCCAGTGGCTCCCTCTCAAGATCAACCAACACACGGGAAATAAGGGCAGCACACACAGAATATTCATGTTTGTCCGTAACAGAACAAGTTACAACCTAATTAGCCCTAATATGCCAATTGGTAACACGGACCGTTGGCTCTGCCAAGATGTAGCTTCCCTGTACCATGCAGCACCAGAAGAGGTCTCACCAATCTAATTATTTGAACAACACCGTTATTGCAATAAGCAGAATCTGCAAGTTGCTGGGTTAGACTACCTATCTACTAGTATCTTACATACATAACGTGGCTGGCGGCAAGAGAAGTTTTCCATTTTTCTTTTTCCTTCCTTCGCCCCGTTTCCTAGAGTTCAGCTCCCATGCGTCCCTTGTAGCTGTGATCCCGTGATAGGTGCACATCACATCGTTCTTAGTAATGATCGTGTTGGCCCTTGCTGCATAGAAGCTCTTCGTCAGAAGGCCTTTTGTTGTACCGATATCCCCGATGGTGGAACCCGAGCATCCGAAACCGCCTGTTCGGGGGGAAGGGGGTCCCTTGCAGGCACCCGGTTCAATAGTGCCATGTGCTACAAAATATAACGGCGGACAGAAAACGGAAAGTCATTCGCCATGTGGGAAGCACATGGTAGTTAGGTACCTACATATTTTGCCCAGGTTGATAACCAGTGCGGAAGACTAGCTGTCTTACAGAGTGTCAGGACGCAACACAGCCACAGGTCTTCCAGGCATCTATTATTGCGTTCCAGTGTTAGATGGAAAGCTACGGCTCTTTCGTACGATAACTTGAAGCAGTATGCTGTAGTAGTAGTAGTAGTAGTAGTAGTATATTAACGTCTATCTTAGGTTTAGGTGGGCTCCTGAAGGCGCGACTGTGGCTGCGCGAGCCTTGGCAGCCAGTCGACCCCACCTTCCCCTCACGT